>PTEX01000291.1:249213-329505 GCA_003342815.1 Eudromia elegans
GCCTGGGGCCTCTCTGCGCCGCGCTGGGCTCTGCCCCGTGCCGGGTTCCTCGTCCCCCCGCGCCTGCCCTGGCCCGGCCCGGCCCTGCCCTGCCCGGGGGGCGGCGGCAGGTGCCTGCGCCCGCGGGGGCGGTTTCCGCGCTTGCCGGGCAGCGCGGCCGCCTCCTTCAGGAGGCTCCTCTTGGCGCCGGGGCTGCGCGAGCGCCCGGGGGTGCCGAGCGGGGCCGGCCGCGCTGCGGAGCGGGAGCGGGAGCGGGGCTGCTCGCCGTGCGGGTGCGGGGCGGGAGGCGGCAGGCGGGGGGGCGTGACGCGAGGCTTCTGCCTTGCAGCCTGCACGGCTTCTCCACGGGGACCAATGTCTGGGAATTTTACGTGGTGCTGAAAGGGCTCCTGCCGCAAGTAKCCGTCACTAGCGGGCGGTGAGCGCTGGCGTGGGGAGTCCACGGTTAGGGTGACGGAGACCTGGGCACCTCTGACCGCGCGGGCCGCGTCGCTCTGAAATCTTATCCCTGAGGCATTGCCAGACTCTTCCCCAGCCCAAATTCATGCTGGGCCCCATTCTGGGAATTGTCCCCTCGGAGTGCTCTTGGGCACCTTTCGGTTGTCACCTGGGATACGGAGAGAGCGCTTGTTGAGCCCGGCAGGCCTCGGTGGGCTGCGTCCTGCCTAAGCGGGTACAGGTAGAAAGCAGCACAGTGATTGCTGAGGATACGCAGCCTCTCCGGTGCGCGAGTGTTTCTAAGCGTTGCCCATTGAAAGTCACAAATCCCTCTTCTGTGGGTCAGCCAGCTTCTTCACAGAAAACGGTTTTCTGGCGGGGTGTAAGCTCTGCCAAGCTTGCAAGGAGACTTACCTGCCCGTGGGGATCAAACCTTGTGTCACCTGGTGGTGAGCTGCTGCCTCTTGCTGACTGTCATTTTCTGGTAGCAGGGCGAAGGGTCTGRGCTCATGCGGTCAGGCCGAGTGGTTTTAAAATAGTAGTGGTTGGCAGATAATGAAATTGTAGGAAGTGGCTGTTGCAAAGACGGATTCTTTAATCTCTCGGGTKTGTGACGTTGGTCTTTGGGAACTGTGTATGTAAGTAAAGAAGTATCTGCACTGAGAAGGTTAGTTTGTRATGGAAGAAGAAGGGAATGTCTATTGGGCACTGCTGGAAAGTTTTCCAAAGAGAAAACATTMTCTAGCTGCAGCTATTCGTTATCCTAGGTATTAGCTTTCTGTGCCATCAAAGTTGCATTGGGTGCTTTTAGTCCCTGATTATATTACTCCTTAACTTAATGAATATCTTATAGGAGACCGAGGGGCCAGTAGTGGCTAAGAGACGGGGCAAGGTCCATGCAGCAACTCGAGCAGCGCCAGTTGCTCTGCTTGCAAACAACGTGTGTAGCCTCGAACTGCTCTCTCAAAAACCCTTCAGAAGGCAGAAGAAACGATTTCCCCTCTATCCAGTATTTAACAAAAGAAACAGATTTGGGAGTTACCATCTCTGCTGGTTTACTCCGTTTTTACTCGCTCTGYAACATCTTACAGAGGCAAAATTCCAAACCTGATGGTATGCGCTGTGTATATGTTGCTGACTGGCCTCAATAATACAGACCTGTACACTCCTYGATAAGTTTTTATTCAACTGCAGGACTGGACCTTTATTTTCTGTAAAAGCACATCAGAAATCACAGAAGTTAGTGTTGCTGTAAGCCCTGACAGCTCAGTCTTTGCCAGGAAATGGGCAATGAAATTGCAAACTTTGATACGTTGCGTCCACCACTTCCCCTCCTAGAATTCTAGAAAGGAACTGTTATGTGGCAATATTATTTAAGAGTTTATAACCAAGAAGCTTGCCACTCCAGGAGGAAAACTGTGAAGGACAAAAATACCTCCTCAAATGACAAAAATTATGTTAAAAATACATGTTCTCTGTTSCAAGGAGGAACACGGTAAACCAAGTCTATTTTATAGACTGATATTTATAGACTGATAGGAGCAAATGTGGATGTTAAACTGTTTAAAAGTATTAYGAAGACTTTCCTCATCAGGTATTCGGTGTGTTGGACCAAATTTTCAGAGTTGCTGAATCCCACAATGATAGAGGTTGGAAAGGACCTCTGGAGRTCATCTAGTCCCAACCCCCCTGCTCCAGCAGGGACACCTAGAGCATGTGGCACAGGGTGGCACCCGGGTGGGTTTCGGAGATCTCCGGAGGAGGAGACTCCACATATTTTCATATATCTCGTAAATAGTGCATGTGTCTTAGAAAAACTGGAGATGTGCTTAGACCCTTGCAGGCCAACCTGTCTTCGCTCTTCTGGCTAATAGCTTGGAATTCCTGGTTGGATCTGAATGGACCTACTGTGGATTGGCATGTGATCTRTGCGAATTACAGATTGCTTCTCTAGTTGTGATGCTGGTTTTAATCCTCGGATGCTAAAGATGAAGCTGTTTAATGGCTTTTATAGTGTCCAGCCTAGAAACAGGCAGAGTTCCGTGCAACTGCATCGCCTCTCAGCTATGTTTAACCTTTTAAACTGCATTGCTGTTTATGTGCCAGAGCAGGCAGAGGCTTTCTTGTGCAGCTTCATCCAAGAAACGAATTAATTTTGATATAGATCCTCAGAAAACCAATTTTTTTGTTTTAGTTGGAATAAAACTATATGGATTTTTTTTGGGGGGGGAGGGAGTGTTTGTTTACTTACAGACAAGATTCATATGCTTGTTCTAAGCTTTGCAACATGCTTAAAAATGCATGAAGCTTTGCAAGATGCTTCCCATTTTAGTCTAGTTTCCCCTGGTGCTTTGCCTTTGCAGACAGGACAAGCTGGAGGCCTGTGGGAAGTATGTGAATGCCAGTGTTTGACMGGGGTGACTCCGAGAGGCTTGGCAAGCTCCTTGACTTTGCAGGGGTTCCAGCCTATATGGCTGAAGTCTTTTACAGACCTGCTTAGGATATKGTGATCTTCGTTGCATTAGAACAACAGTGATTTTGTTCTGCTTTCAGGTGGGTGAAGGATGTTTGAAATGTTCTCCTCGTGCAGCAAAGCTTTATTGTATAAAATCTGGAAGAAGAAGCTTCTATGTTGAGAAGACTACCTGCTTTTCCTCTGACAGATCAGCACACCAACTTCTCAGCTTGCTGCCTAGATAGCAGTCGTTTAAACTGATCTCACTTCCATAACCTTATGTACAAATCTTTCTTGGGTTGTTATGAAAGGCGCACTGCAGCTACAGCAATGAAAAGTGGTTTTTTTGTGTGGTTGTTTGTTTTCTAAATGTCCATTGTCAGCTTCATAAGAAGCTTAGTGTTCTGCTTCTTTTAGATGTGAAATTGTGCTGCTAACTGCACCTCCATTTCCTTGAGTACTCAAGTTCTTTCCATGAGATTCCCTTCCTCCTGTGAAGACATAAGGTGATTTTAACCAGTGTTTATGGTTATTAGGATTAGCCATTTTTCCTTCTTAATCACGCCACGACCTTTCAAACATGGGCTTTCACAATTAAACCAGCACTGTAGCACAACTTTTATGTTTTACATTTAATGTAAAAAGTTGAAACACAACTCGGATTCCAGTGTTTGATGTCATAGAAAATTCAGATGTGATAAATGAAGTGAACTCAGTGCGGTCTTCCTAGCTGAATGGTTCTGGAACAGTAAGGGGGCCACTTTGTGTCGCTCCTCTGTTGCTGGAGCCAACAGAATGGGTCTAAATCTAAAAAATGTGCCAGCCAGTCTTTTTACCACAATGGTTTGTCTCTTGTGCTCCAAGATATCCTCGCCACAACCATGTGTCCTTCTGTTTCCAGATCAGCCATATTTAACCTTTGAAACCGCATTGCACTTTATGTTACTTTGTTGTGTTGATTCCGTTGTTTGTCACCATCTCCATAGTATCCAAACATCTGCTAGTGACAACTGCCTCGCCAAATAGGAACACTGATTAAATCCTCATTATTTTTACTTAGATCCCGTTTGTWCTCTTGGATGGTGGGTAGGTTTCTCCCCTGGAAAAAAATCAAGAAACATGAATGTGGAACATCTTTTCTAGTATTCCTGAAGACACTGCTGTAGTAGTTAATTCTTTTCTTCCCTGTATAGGTCACCTGAGATTGGTCTTGCCTTCACCTTTGTCATTTTTCACTCATTTTCTAGCAGCGAAAGAGGCTGCTCTTTCAAGGCTTCTTTTCAAGGTTAATATGTGGCTAAAATTACTCAGCACATTAATAAAGGAGCACATGTGCAGGAGGAGAGGTGCCTTTCCTGAGGTGTTATGCTCATGTTCTGAAACAAAAATATCTGGAAGACTAGAGCTTTCCTCAAATGTCAGTGGTGTTAGAAGTCAGTAGGGCAGGATGTTTTTGGATGAATGCAATGAATAAATTCTCATCCTATTGGAAGCCRTTGTATTTTTTTTCCCCAGAAGCCCTTTTCCCTCTCAGTTTTATGCCTAGTCCYGGATCAATACTTTATTTCAGTTAACCTGTCTTCTATCCTCATTGATTTTTGGAAGACAACAGAAAAGGCCTCATATTCTTCCCAGTCTCCAAAGCAAGCACCTTTGAATAGCTCAGGGGGGCTATTCAGTGTGAAAACTGGGCAAGTTACAAATGCAGTTTTATCCTGGATACCTTCAAATGTTACAGGCCTGGATGAGTTTTAGATAAGGACTTTCGGTGGCTGCATTTAGCTGATGAATTGTCCACCTTGCTTTATAGGACTGCACCTTTCTGRTGGTTTTAATGAAACTGATTCTCCGAGGCCATCGTATGACTTTGTCTTTCTCTCGGAGGAGGCTGGAAGAACTAGTACAGGCATATTTTGGAGGTGGGAACCATGTGGGATGCTGCAGAAAGAAATGCTTGTTCTGCTGCGAGCTGGTGGCTGAGTAACAGAGTGCTCTGTGCATGTGCAGAGCGCTGGAGGAGAATGCTGGTCTATTTACAGAGTTTGTGAGATTTGGGCATGCAGTACGTGAGCTCGCCTGCCAGCCCAGGAGGATTCTAACATCACATTAATAGTGGTTTTTTTTTTTTTTTTTCCCCTCCTACTGGGAGTGGTGAACAGCAGAGGAATTCAGCTTGGTGATGTGAGCTGTCCTTTGTCTGACAGAACTTCCCAACTGTTTGTGCTTCCTTGTTTTTGGGTGTCTTTGGGCCTGCTAGCTGAGGAGCTTCTGCGAAGGTTGGGTGGGCTTAAATGACTAACTCGAGGCAATATGAATTACAGAGAAGTAAATTGAATTAATTGATGATGACAATGGCCAACATCAGTGACGGGAGAACTTGTTAATCTTTGTGGGACATGAACTTTTGAAGTTAAAGACTGCTAAGGACTTGTCATTGCTCTGTATTTTGAGGTTATGCCGAAAAAGTTAGGGAGATGAAATAGCCTGTTTGTGCTGAGACTGTAAGGACTTCTAATCCAAAAATATTTATTGAGTCAAAACTGGTGTTTTACTTATTTCAAAACTACTGGAGTTGTTTGTAGAGAGTGAAAGGACTTGACTTTGTTTAATCTCTGGAAGTAGAGTAGGCATGTAAATAAAGTTAATGAAGTATCAAGATGTAAAGTATGTCTTAAAATAATTCATGCAACACCTGCTGCTATGGGTAGAGTGCTTTTGATRGCTTCTCTGACAAAGGTAAGTTGCCCAAATAAATTGGTAGAGGACAGTGTTACCTAAGGGGACATGGAAGGCTTTGAGCTACTTGAGCTAGTCATTCTGTAAAACATCCCAAAGTCATGCATTATGCAGGTCAGTGTCTTGTGTGTCCCAAACTGCTGTTATATTTATCCTATCAAAACTTCAGCTGCTTTTCCAGATGCTCTGCTCATCTTTTTCTCCTTCAGTCTTTTATTTCTCTTGTAAATAATAGCAACTACACGAAACAAAAGCCCTGAAAGCAATATAATGTCTGGGRTTTTAACTGAACAAAAGCCAGCAAATGACAGAAAGCTCCAGTCTTGTTTCCCCTCTTGAATGTGTGTGTGAGGGAGGGGGTCTTTTGTCATATGGCCATAGCGCTAGGGAAGGAGGCATGCTGCTTGGAAAAAAACCCCATAATTTAAGAGAAGGGGAAGAAATTGTACTTGTTCCTGTTGTAGCTGCAGATATTTTGCATTTTGTGGTACTGCCCTGTGTATTGTGGCTGTGAAATGAAGTGCTTTGAAGGCAYATGCACAAAAGGGTGTGGTTAAAGTAAACAGGAGCCTTTTCACTTCAAATTACCTGATTTATGACCTGAAAAACCTCATTATAGATTTGCTTTACAAATTGTCTGCCTGTAAGGTAGCTGGTGTTATGCCAAAACACTCCCTTTGCTAACTAGCATGAGAAAACACAACTCTTCAGCCTCTGATGTAGACTAAATGCTCCTGAAGAAAGAGTAACGTGAMCTTTTTGCCCTTTGGCTGTATGAGGTTTCAGTAGTAAGTTTGAATTAATATTTGAGGGAGTAAATCTTTTGGGTGGAGATGTGTGTAAACCCTTTTTTCCTATTCTCTTCCCTTCTGGGCTGTTTTCATCATGCCAGTGTGACTGGAYGTCAGTTTTGGTGTTGACAGTAGGAATTCCAGATTGATCTTCCTCCTTTACATCTGAAAGCTTAAGTCTTTCAACATGCCAGAGGATAGGAGAGTGGAATTCCTTGCTATCCAGTTTCTGTAAAGGGCAGAAGTAGAAGACATGAAGAAGAAATGTTCTCTTTATCACTTCTCTGAACACATTTAATGTTTCTGCTGCGCAGGAGCAAGACTCCATTAGGTATTTCTGCTATTAGGAAAGGAGATGAGGTCAGAAGCAGTTGTGGTTCTTTTAACGTTCCTATGGGAACAGATAATAGATGCAAAGGCTTGAATCCTTAACTCTAAGGGAATTTATCAAGAAAGGTGGGAGAAAGATGTAGTCCTTGATTTGTGTGGGAAACTAATATCCTTCATTTTTTCCCCAATTGGCTCCTCATGCTGCCCTTATTGTGCTGAAGAACTTTGCTCCATTTAACGATGGTGTTTGTGGGGTAGGGCTAGTTACCCATTTTGACTGAATGCTCCAAACTGAGATGCAAAAATGTTTCTAAGTGCACTTTTTGAAATAACGCACTTTTTGAAATAGTGCACTTCTTTTTGAAGATGTTGGAGGCAGAGACATCCAATTTCTTGTTTCCGCTGGATGGAACTATAGCCTATTGTTAAAGGCACTTCCTAGTAAATATTGGTTTCTCTTGGATAGATCCTGGTTAGTGGACTTTGCCCATTGCAAGTCCTGCTTAACAGGCCTCTCTTCCTGCAGAGATTAGCTGGCTTAATATAACTTAGTTTGCTCTGTTCAGGGAGTTTGGGTGATGTGAGATGTCAGTGTGCATCAAGGACAACCGTGTCTGGTTTAGAAGGAACTGGAATCTCGAAGTCAGACTGTGCTCTTTGAAAACTGAAATGGGGAGAAAAAGAAAAAAGATTTCTGACTCAACAGTTGCACTCTGGAGCTTTTCCTTTTGGCAAGTTCCAGGTCCGTTTCTATCACTGTAGATGCACTGACACTGGGAAGGGCATCCTGGTATCCTTGTCTGTAAGCTCCTGTTTCGGATTTTATTGTAAGGGGGTAGCCGCTGTATCCAGATTTCTCTGTCCTCCCAAACGAGGGGTCTGCAGTTAGCTGACCATTAAATATGATACCTGTTAGGCACTTAAAAACTCTCTTGTAATCAATGGAAATTATATCATTTAARGACCTAAAGGATTTTTTTCAAGGCAGATGTAGCCTTTGGATGACTTTGTTAAYGATGACTTTGAACTATTTAGAGGGTGTGGAACTTGCGTGTGGAGAGGGGAGAAAGAGCTTGTCCTCAAAATGTTTTTCAWGAATCTTCAATTTTGACTGCAAAAAATCACATGGCAAAAAATCTCTTTAAAAATTAGGAGAAAATAAACTTGTGCACACTTGAAAAAAAAAACAACCAAAAAAAAGCTAAAAGAGTGTTAATTGCGTGCTTCTGCTGCATAACTCTTCTTTTGTGTGCTCCAAAGATGAACAGTGCAAAGGTCACTCTGCAGCCCTTGCTGGCAACTTGGAGCAGGAACATGTTCCCTTGTTGCTGTCAGCCAAGGGAGGGATGTTAAAGTGACAGCCTCTYGCCGGAGGTTTTCAGTGTCTTTTCCATCTTTCCCTATATTCCCGTTTTCATCCTGATGCGTTATCCTTTGTCAACTAAGGTGTTAAAAAGGAAGTTAGTCGTGAGCGTTTTGCCAGAGGCTGCAAAATGCRGTCCCCAAATGGAGGTTGCTGCAGCTCTTTGTCCCCAGGAGGTGCCCAGGGTCCCTTGGCTTCCTTTCTTAAATGCTCCAGTCGGCTCATCCTCAGAGATGCCCTGGGAGTCAGTTACGGACGTGGACTTGATTTTGTTTGCCGCCTCGTCCAGCTCGATATTCTCTAGCAATCCAACACTCCTGGAGCTTCACTCGCTCCAGGTGCYGTTGTGTCCCAGATGTGCAGCCCCCGTGAGCTCGTGATGTGCCTCTCCTCAGTGCAGGCACTTGGGCTTTCACCTCCTTACACGCTCCTAGAGCACACAGTGCTCTGGGGAGAGGGGTTAGAAAAGGGAAGCCGCGGCAGCCTCACGAGCGGAGGGTTGATCATGGATAGTGTCCTTCCGCCAGCATTCCTGTTTCCTCTCTCCACAAGGAACACGTTGGACTGTTGGTACAAGTCCTTTGCGCGGAGTAGAACACTACATGCTAGTGCTGGCTCATCTGCTGCACATCCTAGCTGTGACTGAGGGCAGTGAAGCAGAGGAAGGAAGAAGCCCGTAGACGTTCATTTTTTCCACTTTAAAGAGTGCTCAAATTCAGCATGTCCTGGACAAGTGATTGCTCAAAGCTGGACTGAGCTTTCTGGAGCTGTCTGGTCGTGCTTTTTTCCTCTTTGCATGGAAATAAAAGTGTAATTAATCTCTGCAAGTTTCTGCCACATGATGTAAGGAATGTTATGCGTCCTAAGATTTGCAAAAAGAATAGATATTTATATGAAAAATAGCARTAAGGCTAATATGTATAAAATAGGAGTTCTTAATGCTTATGCTTCCAACCATAAACTAGTCACCTATTCTGACAATACATTTCTCACACAATAAAATACTGCAGCATTTTGGTAAATTTTCTATTCTAATACRCTTTTTTGATATGTACCCCCAATGCTTCAAGGAAGGGATGCAGCAAAATGAGTTGAATGAGAGCTACCTCCAGCTCCTGGGGGAAAGGTTGGAACTAGATGAACGCTTGACCAAGCTTAATACCTAAGAACTGCCTGACAGCTCAATGTAAATGAATAATGTGATCTGTTATTGAGCAATCAGGTGCTATATCTGGAAAAACAAAGATGATTTTTTTTTACAAGGTTTGAAAATCCACTTGCAATAAATAGTACAAGAACTATCAGTCTTGTGTTTAGATCCATGTTCCTGACTTTTTCCAAGATTGTTATAGCCTTCCTATGGAAAACCATCTTAGGCTTTTACCTCTGAGCCCTAGTTTCAAAACAAAACAAAAGCCTGCTTTAAGGTTAATTGTAATGTAACCAAAGGAAAGAAAAGAAAGTCCAAAGCTAGGTAAGCCCTGCAGAAAGGATTGTTACTAAATGTAATTACAGGGATAATGATATATTGCCTGCAGTGTAAGAGAAAATACTTTCTCATCTAATAGCTTWAAACTGTCTTTCTGCTCCTTGGCTCAGAACCAGTCACTTGTCCTGGAGTGAATCTGAATAAATGGTGCTTTTTTTTTTGTCCTTATAATCCCGTTTAGTTTTTACATTCAAGGGTAAAGAATTGTTTAGCAGACTAGAGCAAAGTGCTTAATTTTTCTTAAGGAAATAAATTTAAAAATGCATCCTTTTTGAACAGCTGGTTGAGTGTTGGTCCTTTCTGTTTTATAAGTATGAGGCCACTTTTCAGTTGGTAAGTTCTCCAGGCAACTTTTGCGTTAGCTCCTGTTGATCACCTCCTGCTCATAGAAGGTGATTTTGCCTCCCTTTGTTTTACCAAAGCTGCTAGGTTACCAGCTGAACCTATATATCATTATAGATCAAGAGTAACTAAATTCTGTCATTTCCGTTTGGCAGGGAGATGATATCAAGCTATTTCCAGCTTCTCCTTATGTGATATCTGTTCCTTTTGTCATCATGTTTTCGTGCTCCTCCTCTCTGTATTTTAGCAAGCTCATTTTTGATGCATATTTTGAATAGTTTCCTGCTGCATTTTTGTACTTCCTACTGCAGTCTGCAACACCAGGCTTAGTGGCGTCCTGCTATGTGTGGCTCATCCGTGTTTCCTAYGCCACATTAGCTTGGGGAAGAGGAATTCCTGGTTTTCTTTCTGCACAGTCAGTCTCCAATCATCACACCTAGAAGCAGACCCTTGTAAGCCCCACTCTGCACAACAGCTTGGAAGCAGGGACTGTTTTATCCCCGCGTGTTCCTATTGCTGCAATCAAGGCTACAGCTCTGCTTTCCCCGAGTCACACAGGAGATTGCTTCTGCCTCACCTCCTTTCCCCTTGCTTTTCTTAATCTTTACTAAATTGCTTCTAGCTCCAGAGCTGAAGGGGCAGGAGTCCAGCAGGACCGTCCCTGCAGGAACAAGCTCCTTCCCCAAACGCTGCTAACAAGCGAGCGCAAGGAGAATATGGGAATGAAGGGGATGGTGGCAACGAGGAGGAAATTATTCTTGCCTTCGTTAAGTTATCAAGGCAACCTCTGGGACAGGGAATGTTGATTTAGGAAATAAATATAAAAAAAAATGTGGATCTTGCAAGAGGGAGATGTGGAGTGTCCTGACCTAAAAGGAGGCTGAGCTACCTGTAGCACTGAGTTTGTCAAAGACTTAAAAAGTTGGGTTTATGAAGCTGTTCCAATGCCAGTCTTTTAAGCGATGATTTTTTTCAGGTTACATGTTTGTGTTTTGCTATTTGTTTCTAAATGTTTGACTTCCTCTAGTRGCTTGAGTACAAAATTTTTGCTAACCTGCGGAGAAAAATCAAGTGTCAGGGTAAGTCTTTGATGAGGGAAGAATAGCTGCACCAGAACAAGGGAAAAGTTTGAATAAATATGCATCAGGCACAGTGGGAGTAATGAGAAGACCCACAGATGGAAAACTAAGGGATTTCAGAGCTTAAATAGGAGGTCCCCCAAAATGAGGTTATCTAAATAACTCTTGATGTGGAACCTGCTTGATGTCGATCGGCTCGGCCTGTGCGGTGACGGGAGGGGAGGTTGCCAGCGAGGGGAGGGCTGGGACGCGCGAGGCCGGCGTGTTTGTAGCTGTGTCCGTGTGTGGATTGTGCCATGCGTGGSCATCACGGAGGAGGCTTCTGTGTGTGCTGGTGTTCAGCAGCACTGCTAACGGAGCCTCTGGTTGAAGAGCACTCCTCTTAAGCTCTTGCTTCTCGCTGGGTATGGGAAGGACCAGCATATCTCATGCAATCAGAGAAGCCAGAGGCTCTGCTCAGCCTTGCTTACACAAGCAAAACGCAGTTGAGCCTTCTGCTGCCTTCCATGGCGCACCTGAAATCACAGCTGGAATCTTGGGATCTAAATTCACCGTAGCGTGGCAAGGCTCAGGTCAGGTGTGCMGCTTCATGGTCTCATTGTGTCCCTAGGGAAGCACTGAATAGACAGGAGATCCTAGGAGGAGGCAGCCTCCTGCTTGCCCTGTGGCTGCTGGCATAGAGGGGCCTGGGACTGGTGCTGTCTTTTACTTGCTTGTGTTTCTTGCAGCAGATGTGATTACAGCATCTTCATCAGGAGTAGCAGCCAGGAAACCACCTGATAGATCCCAGGGAAACTGCCTAGATTTGGTTTCCCTTGGTATGAATTCTGGATTTAATTTACAAAGCCAGGAGAGTCAGAGCTGTGTGCACTGAGCAGCCTCTGATTTTCGTTTTTGCAGGCACACTGTGCTCAGCCTATCACACTGTGCTGATCTTCTCTAGTTTCCTGAAGAATTGGCTTTTCAGGCTAAAGAGCAGCTGTGAGCAACTGGCAGGAAGAGCCCTGCTTGTATCAGGATGTTTCAGGGCCTCTTAAAAAGGAAAAAAAAAATTAAAAAGAGGAAAAATAGATGAAGAGCTCTAACGCAGTGCAATCAAGGGAAGCCATAGAACATGTGGAGACAGAAAAAGGAACAAAGTGAAAGCATGGYAGTCTATGGAGGGGTAGGTTGCCGGAGGTAAAAAGATGCCCAAAATTGGAAGGATGGGATGACGAGAGAAAAGAGGCTTTTAGAAAAGTGTGTGTGTGTGTGTGTTAGAGAGAGCAGGACTATTCTGAACGCAGGAAGGTGCCATTACAGATAGGTGACTCTATAGGCGAGAACTTTGGGAAGGGGTCGGTGTGTGCCAGACTCTGGAAGGAGGCAATTCTTCATGCTGACGCGTGGACAGAAGCGTTCAAGTTTTAGAGGGTCTCTGCGCGCTGCTTGGGAGGTTGGGTTGCTGCAGCACTGAGCCCTGGAGGGTGTTATTTATAGCAGGAAAACTTTGCTCAAGCTGTCATTTGTGTGAGCCAGGGAGCTGGAGTCTGGCTCTCCCTCCCTCCCTCTCTCCCTCCCTCCCTGCTTTCTTCAGATTTTTCACTGTAATTAGCAAGCTTTATACGAGCTGGGTCAGAGCTGGCAGCTTTTTTAGAAGCCTGTGTTCTCCAGGCAGGAATAAGGAGAGGTTTTTCTTCTGGGAATATTTAGCCTGTGCCTTTGTTTTGTTTCAAGGACTGTTCTGCTCRTGCAGAGGTGGAAGCCACAAGAAGGAGCGACGGAACCACGGGTTTCTTCTGAAGTCCCAGCAACAAAAGTCTGCTCTGAAAATTCACAGCCAGGCTTCTAAGTGTGCCCTTTGTGTTTAGGTGTAATAAAAAAATGATTTTATTATTATTATTTTCATCTGTGTTAATTTTGGCTGGTCTAGGATGAGAAAAGCCCACTAGTTAAGATAAAGTAATTTTATTGTCGTTTACCTGGAACGTCTGTTTCCTTTAAAATCTAATAAATATTATGCTGCATGAACAAATATAAGTGATTGTTTGCAAACAGCAAAGGGTCAGTGAACAGAAATTGGGGTTAATGTCTGTGTTTCCGTGGCACATGATGGCAAGGATCTTTTGTCATGTGCGTATCATGGGCTGGTATTGTGGGAGGCAAGGGAATTTTTAAGTTGAAATTAGGATTCTTTGCTGCTGGATTTAAGCAAATACGATGTGGTATTTGTGCTATGTACAGAAAGGCAGGCAGGGCTGAGCAGAACGTTGTGTTGGTACAAACAAGCCTGCAAACACTCATGTATATTCAGTGACACACATACGTCCTTCATCACGTAGGGCTCCTGTTTCTCTGCTGTTTGATCATTGCTGCCTTAGTGCCCTAGGAAAAACATTCCAGTGAAACTAGATATACCTCATGATACTGGCACATGGCCTGGATTAGTGCCCGAGAAAGCCCTTCCTTGGAAACTACTTTAGACTGCTTCTGTGGAGCCAAAGTTACRCTGAGGAGGAGGAATGATGGTAATAGAGGATTAGGTTTCTAAATAGGATACCAAAAATATCGATTTGACTTCTGTTTTATTAAATGTCTTCACAAGAATAAATGGAATTACTGCTTGCAGCRTATCCTGGGGTTGGATTAAGTTGCGGTGAAGGCTCTAAGAAATATACATTTATGAGCAAACTGTAACAGAGATTCTGCTTGATGGCGTTCAGACTGATGCTCTCAGCAGGAATAAAACTYTGGAAGGAGGAAACCTGGAAAGTAGGAACCCTGGGAGTGCTTGAGGAGGAGGATAGAAAGGCAGGCTTACATGTRATTGGAGTGAAATGCAGCAGCAATATTGGGAATGATGTCACGGGGCGTCTGAGAGTGCTTCCTCTTTCAAAAACTGATGAGAGGAAGACTTCTACTGTGCTGGAGAATGAGGTGAGCCATTGAGCAGGGTGGTGATGTCTGGTTGCTGTTGAACTTGCTGGGGAATTTTGTTAGAACTTTGGAAGGAGAAACGTGGAGAATCTCAAAGAACTGGTAAAAGACACTTAGAACTTAGCCTATTTTAGAGGGACTTCTTAAAAGATGATTATGAGAAGACGTATTCAAGGAGCAGTTTGTGGGAGTGGAGATGTAAGGAGGGTAATTCAGCCCTTTGCTGAAGTTCTACTGTGAGTGGTAAAAAGTAATCCTAGTGGTGAATGGCTTGGAAGAACCTCCCAAGGGCAAATAGGGCGAGCTTAATTGTTGGAGTCTTTTGCAACAAACTGGAGAGACCTCTTCAATTCAGATCTTATCTTGGGTTATTTAAGGGTGTAATATAATATGCACGGCACTTAGAGTGTATGGCCTTGATGACCCTGTCTTTTCAATGCAAAATGCATGCATGCTCTTTCTCAAATAGAGAAAACCAAGTGGAAAGAAGCTACCTGAAAGTAGGTGGAGGCTCAAGCCTTCTGGGTTGACCCGCAGATGCTCTGCTTCATTGCAAATGTAAAATTAGAGAAACCACGTAGGGGCAAATGTTTTATTGGCAATGGAACTGTCAACCCAAAAACCAGGGATGGGAGACACAAGTGAGTAAAATCCCTGAAATAAGCCAGGCAAATATGCAGCTCCAGTAAAGTGAGCCTRTATCCAAGAAAGATGTGTTTCCCAACCTTGTTAATCATGTTGGTTTCGTGTGGTTAGCATCCATATTTAACAATTACAATTTGTAGGAGGAAAAGGTGCACTGTGTGTGCGGTCTTCCAAAGGGCTCTCCGTGTGGCAGTGATTCCCAGCGATTTTTGACTTGTAGTCAGGCCTGTACCTGCCAGATCAGTGAGCAGTGACCTGTGCGAATAGGRGACATCACAAGACAAGTTCTTGGGGGTGATGAGGCAGAAACAGAGCGAGCTGCCTGTGCAAGAGCTGGGGGGGGAGTGGGAGGCTCTGAAATTCTGCATGGGCCCCWTTTTTGCCCCCTGGTGGCATCATTTCTGAGTGGGAGGATGGAGAGGAGGAACTGTTCTGATTCCCCAGCCTCTTTCCCCACGTAGAGACGCCTTCCCCTCCTTTCCCGTGTGGCCCCTGCATGCGAGGGGAAGCGGCGTTTTCTTCCTCCATCCTGGCAGTCTTTAGCTCCTCTCCRGCTCAGGAGGCCGGTGCAGCGCTGCGAGGGGAGCTGCAGAGGATGCCAAGGGCTCTTGACCCYGCAGTTCTCCCGAGTTTGGCGCTGAGCTCCTGTTCTCCCCCTACTTTCATTACTTATTGGCAGCGGTGGTCTGTTTGTCTCCTGCAGAACGACTGCTGCCTTTCCCTGTAATGTGACTCATCATCTAGGGATTTCCCTCATCAGTGAGTCAAGATAGCAGGAAAACTACTTGCCCGCTTGCTAGAACAAGGGAGCCTGGCCATGGGCTAATAGAGAAGGAATTTATTGTGGCTGGACTTGTCCTTTCCTAAAAGCAGGATTTTCATTTTCACTGTGAAGTGTACTCCTGATATATGTGTGTGTATATATATATATATTTTTTTTTTTTTTTTNGCAGATCTGAGAAGAATTCCAGGGTGGAGAAACGCTGCCAGATTTGAATTTACCAGGATTGTAGTGAAAAAGCAGCTTGCCTAAAGAAATGAGGCAGTCAAACTGCCAGAAGGAGTGTTGGCCACTTCAGCCAGCCCCGGCTGAGTTAGCCCTGCCTTTATCATTCTGCTGCTAAACCGGTTAATAGCTTAGTGGTTTACAGCCCCGCGTTAGGAAACTTCGAATGCAAACGCAGGACGTTGCAGCAGAAAGGGAGAGCTTCAGCCCCCAACGGCTCCGTCCAGGAACAATGAACTATTTCTGGACAGTCATCAGAATATCCAACACGTGAGCGRGGCTAGGTGAGCTTCTAGGTGTTTGCATTGCTGACTGATGTCCCGTGGGTTTGGGGGTGCCCAACTGCTCAGCAGTTTTGAAGTTGAGGTGCGTGCTGCATCTTCTGACTTGCATTGGCTCATCCTGGCAATTCTCAGCATCTTTTCGCCGCCCCATTCAAGCCAAGCTCTTCTCTTCATGCACTGCTGACTATTAAGTATGAGCAGACTTTATTACCCTGTAGAACACTAAGTTCTATTAAAAACACAAAAATAGTTTCACTTTCTAATACATTCCTCCTCTCTCTCTCTCTTCCCCCCCCTAGCAATTTGGATATTATTTTCTCTCAAGCTTGGAATTGTCAGAAGGCTGAGATTGTGAGCTTTGCTAGCACAAAATGTAGGTGGCTGCAGATATGTCGGCATTGATGCAACACTTGGGTGTTAGGTTTTTGTTCTTTTTTTTTGCTTGACTAAATTCATATTAGTAGACCTGGGTTCCTGTTTCTCCACCCCTTGCTTTCGTGAGTGGCTCATTTTCATGGCCTTTTGTTGCTTCTTCGCAAGTTACTCATAAAGACTTTTTTTTTTTTTATTTTCTTGTAGTTGGGCAACCATGAAGCACGGAGTTGAATTCTGCTCCTACTGAAGTCAAAGGGGAAAAAAAAAGTCCCAAGTAAGTTCAGGATTGTAGAGTGAACCTGCTTGAAGGTTGTTGCCATAGTTTTCAAGACACRATTCTTCCTTTATTTTGGACGTTCAAAGTGATCATTATCTTTGCCATCTAACCTGACATGTAAAGAAGCTTTGAAGAAGAGGATGACAGTGATGCCCACAAACTTGTTCCTTGCTGCCCAGGATCCTGGTTATGGGGTACACCAATCGGAAGGAAAAAAGGAAAAAGAAAGAGAGAGACTTAGACTCCTGTTAGTGTGATGTTTTTGTTTGTTGGTTTGGGTTTTTTTCCTATTTATGCGTACATCCTCCTAATGACAACAAAGAAGACGGGCAGTACCATTGGCAAATGCCCCTATTAATGCACTTACTGGAAATGTTTATTCTGTTAATGAAAAATGAGCTGCAAATACTGGCAGGATATCCTCGCCGTGCAGTGGGGTTGAGCAGGTAGATACCAAGCAGATTCATTGCTTGTTCCRGTGTCTCTGTGCGTATATCTCAAATAATAGGCACTAATTCTTCAGAAAAAGATGTATTCAACCTACCAAAGAGTAGCTTTATGTTTGAGAATAGCAGTGGTGTGGCTGGCAGGCCCWGCAAAAGCAAGCGAGGTACTAAATCTCAGAAAATGTGGAGGATTTGACATGGTGTCACCTTGTGGACTCTGTGTTTGTGTGTGACCTCCATTGAATGGAGGCAAGCAAACGCTGCCAGCTTGTCCTTAATTTGTTGTGTTTGCTTAGATGCTTTTTAATCATTCCGGTAGTGGCAAAATGATTGCAAATTTGAGCYCTTTATATTCAGAAGCTGCCAAAATCAGAAAGAAATTTGAGAGCAGAACCCCTGTTTAAAAATCTTTCAGAATCTTGAGATCTCAGTTAATGGCTTTGAGTACCTGGGATTATCAGTATCATTGCTCAGGACCAAGTGGCACTTAAATGTTGAAATTTATGTGTTGTGTTATCTTCCTACAGGAAGAAAACTRTTTTGAAGAGCGTGGCAAATTTGATCTCAGATCTTTTGTGTTAATAATAAAGTGTTGAGAATGGAGTTTTCCTCTTGAGGAAAAAGGAAGACTCTGTCGCTGTCACCCTTGGAATATCTTTCCTCAAATACAGATGGAACTTCCTGTGCTTCAGTTTGTGACTGTTGTTTCTTGTCCTGYCATTGGCCACCTGAAAAAAGCCTGGCCCCATCCTCTTGATACCCTCTCTTCAGATACTTGCACACTCTGATAGATCCCCCCTCAGCCTTCTCTAGGCCAAACGGGCCCCGCTCCCTCAGTCTGCCCTCACAGGAGAGATGCTCCAGTCCCCCATCATCTTTGCAGCCCTGCACTGGACTCTCCAGTAGCTCCATGTCCCTCTTGTGCTGCAGAGCCCAGCATTGGCCACAGCACTGCAGATGTGGCCTCAGCAGGGCTGAGCAGAGGGGGCAGGGTCCCTTCCCTTGAGCTGCTGGCAGCACTCTTCCTAATGCCCCCCAGCTCCCCTTTGCTCTCTTGGCACACTGCAGGTCACGTCTACCTTGGTGTCCGTCATGATGCCAAGGTCTCACCCTGCAGAGTTGCTCTCCAGCACGTCAGGCCCCAGCCTGTCCTGGTGCATGGGATGACTCCTCTGTAGGTGAGGGACTCTGCCCTTCCCTTTGGTGAACTTCATGAGGTTCTTCTGCATTCATTTCTCCAGTCTGTCCACACCCCTCTGAATGATAGCAGAGCCTCGGCTGTATCAGCCACTCTTCCCAGCTTGGAATCATCACTAAACTTGCTGAAGGTGCTGAAGGTCCTTGAGGAATCAATTGAAGAGACTCGGACCCCAATACTGAGCCCTGCGGACACTGCTAGTTGTAGGCCTGTTATGGGAGACAATGTCAACAGCCTTGCTGCAGTCAAGGGAGACAACATCCACTGCGCTCCCCTCAGCTGTTCAGACACTCTTCCCATCATAGAATGCTCTCACATTGGTTAAACTTCATTTTCCCCTGGGTGAATCCACTCTAACTACTCTTGATCACCTTCKGGTCCTCCACGKGCTTGGAGACAACARCCAGGAGGAGCTGCTCCATGCCCTTTGCAGGGATGGAGAGGAGGCTGATTGACCTGCAGTTGCCTGGGTCCTGCTTCTTGTCCTCCTTGAAGACTGGCATGACCTTGGCTCTCTTCCAGTCCTCAGGCCCCTCTCCTATTCTCCACGACCTTTCAAAGATGAGTAGCCAGGTCCAGTAGCACCCCTCCTCAGTGGCTCCTCCATGACCTATGCCAAAGAGTTATCATCATCAGTGCTCTGCAGGAACCTTCTTTCCAGCCGATATCAGGTTGGTTCAAGTCCCCCCTGAGAACCAAGGCCTGTGATCTCGAGGCCACCTCCAGCTGTCTGTAGAAGGCCTCATCAACTTACTTTTCCTTGAGCAGGTAGCAYGTAGTAAACAAACAGTAAACACAAACAGTGTCTCCTGTATTAGTCTGCCATTTAGTCCTTACCCATAAATTCTCAACTCTGTCTTCTTGGCGTGTCTTTCCTAAAAAACTATCCCAACCTATCTCTGGAACTGTTTATTCCCCACGCTGYGTGCAGTGGCATATAGGCATTTCACAGAGGTAGCCAAGCCTGCAGGTTTCTCTAAAGAGGTGCAAGAGGACTCCTCCCATTGTCCCATCCAGGATGTTCTTCCCCAGCATAGTCACATCCAGGATATTCTTCTCCAGTTGCATTTGCCTGCTGGAACCATCCCAACTTGAGCTTCTTACGCTGTCCCTGTAGCTCTCCCATTGCCCCATCTTGCCTATAAGTGAAGAGGGAAGGGGATGCATTTAAGCAAGGCGCAGAAAACATTTCAATGTGTTTCTGTAGCCTGAGGAAGGGGCTTTTGTGAAAAAATAGTAGGGAGGAATCAGCTGAGTTGGAGATGGGCCCRTGTATTGGGCCAGCTGGCCAGTCCGTTCTTGTTACTATCGATATATTCCTGTGCCCTTCACTGTTCCATTTCCAAGGATGTGGTTTTTGCCAGCATTTACAGCTTAAGCTAGATGAGCATATAGGTATGTGCTTGTCTCTAGGGTTTTGAAGGTCAGTTTATGCTCCAAAATGTATTTTGGGTATTTGTGTCAGTGGGCAGCATCGTAGTGCCGCATGTAACCTCTTCACATCAGTTCTGAAACGGTGACATTGTGGAAATATTGTTGTGGTGCAGTGGCTTTATCCTGGGGGAGCTGAGCATGAAATATGCCAAGCCGCGAGAGGCTTTTTCGAACCCTCTCCCTTCTCGAGTCTGAAATCTGGTGGCTTAGTCTCATGACTCTAGCACCATGTCTCATTTCATTTCTCTCYGTGTGGAAAATGGGAGCTTGTAAAGGAGGCCTTAAAAATAGGTGTGAAAGTTGGATGCCAAAATTAGAACCCCCACTGATTGTACCAGAACTTCGTGCCCATGTTGAGAATCTGTGACTTTGATGTAAATACAGCTCCTAGATATTACATATAATAGTCTTTGCCTGTAATTATTGCAGATATCACTCACAGCATATCCCTGCCATTTGCAAAAAGTGGCCCTATTTTGGATACTCCTTTGGTGAGATGGAAGTTTCTCCCTGTTGTATTACGAGCCTCTCTTCCACCTACTATGTTGTGGTGGTGTCCATCTCTACTATAGAGATACTCTGTCATCTTCCCATCTTGGAAGGGCAGTTTTCTATGATCTCAACTTCCATCTTTTCCCTTTATCCCACTGCTTGCTTCTAGTACAAGCAAATACCTCCTGGCAAACTTGAGGACACTCTGTAAGAAAGAAATCACATCCCCTCCTTTCCTTGCCAGGGAAGAACAATTCCCCAATTGTAAGAATTCGGGCTCTGAAGCAGGAAGAGCTCCATTTAAGGCCTTAAAAATAGCTGCCTAAGGATTGGGGAAGTAAGTTTGCGCCAAGCTCCAATTGATGGTTTCCGTCAGGAGCAGGAAATGTTCACAGAAAACCGTGCTTAATAGGGAGCTCTAAGGTGTGGTGGGGATGACCCAGCCTGAGCCAGGGAGCCTGTGTGGGACAGGCTTGGGAGGCAAAGGGACATGTGGATAAGCAGGCAGGGGATGCTTTAACGGGGCAGAACCCTTTGTGTTGGTSATGGATCATTTCAGGGGAAGAAGTGATGTTTTGTGAACAAGCATATAGGTGAGGGTCACTACCGATATGGTTAAGCGTGTCTTCAGGCTTGCTCTTGCTTGCTCAAATGTGACAAATGGGGCTATTTTTAAACGTTGTTGCAAGTTTTTTGGATTCACTTCAGTCTTAACAACTCTTCATTTAGCGTCTATAAGAGTCGGAGCGCTTCTATTACTGCAACGAAGAATTTCAGAAGGAGAGGAAATGCAAACATACAGATAAGATACAAAGCAGGTTCTGTCTGATACAGGGGGACATGGGAAGATGTGTAACGGGTAGGAAAGGRCTCGCAGGGGTCACGCTGTGTGGTAGGACATGGTGTGGTAGGGGGAAGACCTTTTTCGAGGACGCTTCTGGTTGGGTAATTTTGTGGTCATTTAGATGTTGTCCTGTGCTGGCGCCTCTCAGGACATCTTCTGAGGCTAATGACTGGCATGGGAGGATGTAGGATTAAACTAAGTCTCCTAGGTTTAGCTGGAATCTTGTCTCGCTGCTGCGGTTTTTCTTCTCCTTTGCTCTTTTCTCTAAGCCTTCCCCTACAGACAGCTAATCTTCCCCCTTCCCCCACATCCTGTCATAGCCGCAGAGCATGTTGCATGTCACAGGGAATTACTGGCTGAAAAGGCCCCGGGAGAGGCTGCTCCTTGGGAACAGGCTCTCTTTTCTGTGCCGGAGGTGGCCCCTTCTGTGTGCCCCTTTTGTGCCCGCTCCACATCCCCTCCCCCGGGCCATTGAGCGCGTGCCAGAGGACAGAGCGCGGTGGCCGATGCTTCCCATCCCCGCTCCGGCGGCGCTCCGTGATGCCGTGCGCTGCGCGGAGATGGGCTTCCCGCATGAGCTCGGGCTCCGGGGCATTCCCAAGGCGCTGCTGCAGYGCGCGCTCCCTCTCGGCGCGTGGAGAGGTGCTCCGCTCCGGGCGGCTCTTCCCGGCATCCCGACAGCGTCGCCCGCTCTCGGTCCCAGTCTTCCTTCCCACAATTCATGTACAATCTCCTCAGAATAAGGATGATGTCACTTCCTTCCAAGTGTGCCGGGGGTGTGCAAGGGGGGGGGGAGAGTCACGACCCCTGGCGCGCTCTGAGCAGCCCCACTTGATGAAATGAGGCTGCTGTCTTGGAGGGAAGGACTTGCTGTGAGGATAATGCCTGGCTTTGTCAGCAGACAGTCCCCAAGTCCTCCTTTCCGTTTCTGGCTGGAATTTCCCATGGCTGCAAGAGGAGTTTGCACTTCCCTCCTTCGCTTGTGATGTCTGCCTCCATGGATAGTGCTCTGCCTGACACACACTTATGGGAGAGAAGAACATGCATCGTCTGGACCACGTCACGTAAGATTTTTGTTTCCTATGTATCTCACTSTAATCTGAGGCTCAGGGGGCTGCACTCCTTGCCTTCAGAGCTTGTTGCYTGCATGTGCTTCCCCATAATTTGCATGTTTGCATTTGGGAGCGTGGCACTTTTTGCACCAAGGTTCAGGTTTCAAGGACCTGGGAATTTTTCACTCTTGCGTGCAGTGATTTTAGAGGCAGCATAGGAAGTTCCTTGCTGTTGCAAAAATAGGGGCAGTGGTCTCAGGGCTGCTTGCACTCYGACCTTGCACTTTATCCACCCTGTTCCTGTATTAAACCCTGTCTTCGTATTTCTTAAAACGTAACTGTTAAGCTCTTGTACCCTGGGATGAAGGCGAGGAGTCCTCACACCGAGAGAATTAACTTCTTTTCGAGGGCGTGGGGAGGGCACAGTTTGCAGTTGGAGGCCTTCTATCATCTCTCATGTTTCCAAACCATGGGCAAGGTGGCAGGCACGATCTGAATTGATGAACCTACTTAGAACTGTTTATGGTGGACTGGGTAGGAGCTGGTCGGAGTGACGGTCCCACTGTACTTCTCGTGTGGGACAGGGCGTGACAGGCTCTTCTCCTCTATCCCCATCTGGTGCTCTGGATGAGGAATTTACTCTAGTTATTCATTCTTGTGGTTACCCTGCTGCTCGAGCTGGTGGAAGGTGGTAAAAGCAGAGCACATCTGCTGGCATTTCTACAGGTGCAAGAGTGGGGGAAAGTGCACCAGTGGGGTTCAGCCGTAAGCCAAGGGGTGGTGGGAATGGTGTGCTGAAATTTAGGGCGGGCTGAGAGGCACTGCAGTGGTCCAGAAACAGAGTAAATGAATGTGCTGAAAAGCATGTCCACATATACCGAGGWTTCAAGATACAAGTGTTCAAGATACAAGTGCTGCCACGCAGGTGAGATACTTGTGAGCTAGAAGATACTTGTATTCAGGAGACAAGTGCTGCCATACTAGTGGTGCATCGTATGCAGTCAGGTTCTTCATGGCAAGGCAAACAGTAATTGACATATGGCCAGAGGAGAGAGCAGTATGAAGGTAAAGCTGCAATGTACTCCCTGTTCTGATCATTATGTGCTAAGGAAGTGTGAATCCAAATGCTGTTGCAGTTTCACGTTTTGCTTTGCTTGTGGAAGATCAGTGCTTCCTTTACACGAGTAACAGACTGGGGGGTGTCTCAGGCTRTTAACTGTGGAGTCCCCTGAGAAGCATGAGAACTTTCTGCCCTCGCTCAGTACTTTGTGCCTGGAGAGCGTGGGCACAGCYGGGCGTCACTATAGGAGGGACACTCAAGTGTTCAGTAGGGAGGCTGCTGGGATGAGCCCATCTGACTGGGGAATGGGTKTTGGTGGGATGGGGCAGCTCTGTTACCGCAGCTGGTTTGTGTTGGTATGCAGTCTATGTGGTCCGCCATAGAACGAACATTCATTTGAATGGGAAGGTACAAAATAGTTTAATTGTGGCCGTGTCACTCTTTACACTTTGCTACCCAGAGCACTAGAGAACTTTGTACGTAATATACAAGTTACGGTTGTTAATATACGGTGCATGTTAATATATGGTGCATGAGATTCTACAGATGACTTCCCCCTCTGAAATGTTGATGGAAACCTGGATTACATCACAGTAACAAATACATTCGTTTTTGCCTCCGTGAGCTTAATGGCAAATTACCAGCTCAGGATGAGGAGTAGGTATTCCTTCGCAGATGTAACTCGGGAAGTTGGCGCAAGTCATGAGCGCRGTACCTTGGCAGCGGCGTGGGAACGTGAAGGATGGGTGGACTCGTTTTGTATAGCTCGCTTTTGCTCCCTGCTTGAGCACACTGTGCCCCCTGGTGCCACAGGAAAGCTCTGCACTCTGTGGCATAAAATGCCACAGCCCTCAGGTGAGGTCCCGCCGCTGGCGCCTGGTTGTGGCTGCAGTGGCTCTCTTGCTGTGACAAGGGGAGATCGGCAGCATCTTTGACTGTATTCTTTCTCTTCCAGGAGGTGAGCGTCGTGCCTGCTGAACCTCCCCGGACCCGCTCGCCATGCCAGGGATTGTAGTGTTCCGCCGGCGCTGGTCTGTAGGCAGCGATGACCTCGTTTTGCCGGCTGTCTTTCTTTTCCTCCTTCATACCACCTGGTAAGCGAGAAGAGCAGGTGCTAAAGGGAATGRGCATTGGAATTGTCTCAAGAATTCCTCTTGCTGCTGCTGTTTGTTGCAGCTGTAATTCCCCCTGTGCAAGCTGGAGGGCTTGCATGGRACATTTCTGACAAATCCCAGCGTATGGTGTGCTGTTTCTATGCTATTTAAGTACCAGTTACAATGTCAAAGAGAAAGTCTGACTAGAGTATCGTGAACCCTCCTGTGCTATCCAGAGTTGTCCACTGTGATTTGAGGCCTTGTGTCTGTGCAGACGCTCAGGGAAAATGATCGGGGCAGTAGATCCCATTGAATAACATGGCTCCACAACAGTCATCAAATTGTACTGACTCGGGCAGCAAAGCCTCTGCATGGCTCGTGGGGAGGAGAATTCCAGAACAAATGAACATAGACTGTAAGCAGCTAGGTTAGTTATCAGGGAATGTGCAGGGATCTTCAGTAACGCTGTGGGAATGGCCGTGGGATATTACCTGCAGCTTTGTCTAGCTTRCTGTTGGTAACCAGCTGCTTTGCACCCGGCAGGTTTGTGATCCTCTCTGTGGTGCTCTTTGGGCTGGTGTACAACCCCAACGAGACCTGCTCTCTTAACCTCGTGGACCACGGCAGAGGCTACCTGGGCATCCTGCTCAGCTGTATGATCGCAGAGGTGGCAATCATCTGGCTCAGTATGCGAGGCAGCATCCTGTACACGGAGCCCCGGGACTCGATGCAGTATGTGCTCTATGTCAGACTAGGTAAGAGGCAGCGGCCTGAGGCCTTCCAGTGACTCAGCTCCATGCTACCATCTGCTATCGCAAAAGACTTGTCTCCCTACACCCTGACAAGCACACRGCTCCCGAAAGACATCCAGATGGCCACTTGTATGTGATATGCATCTCAATACGTCACGTATACTGCACCCTGTCATTGCTGTAAGACTCGCAGGCAATGCCCCAAATATCTYCCGACTAAACCTTTAACTTGTCAGCCTCGTTGTGATGCAGCTACATCACTTCCCTCTGACAAAATCCCCTTCTGCTTTGCAGCAGGCATCTTCYCCCACATAGGAAAACACAAGATCTGCTATAAAACAGGATCTACCGTGCATGTTATGGCAGTGGTTCCCATTCTGTGGCATGCGTGTGTCATCACGTGTCGCGTGTATTCTTAAGACTGCACCCACCTGCCTTGAGACGTGTACTTGACCTCTTAACTTACACGTGTGATGCATCTGTGCATCCACCAATGTGCGCTTGGATACTTTGCATTCAGGCCCTGTGAGTTAAGTAGGTACCACCTGCGCCCTCATTGCATCTTCTCTCTTGGGTGTTTGTCTTGTCTTCCTAAAAACAATTCTTGTCTTATCCCCCCAGCTTGAACTTTCAAGAACTAATCAGAATCAGAAATGAGTTTTCCATTATTTCTCATATATGGTTTCCTTTTTGGCTTTCCCCTCCTCCTCTCCTTCTTTTTTCCAGGTACAGAAATGTGATGAGACTTTTCTCTCCTGAGCGAGAGAGTTGTGTTATTTTTGATTGTGCTTTATTTATTTTTATATTTATTCATTCTGCAAGTGGGGAGGTGGAACGTGGAAGACTCTGAAGATAAAATCTTATAAAGAGACAGTCAAGCCCCTTCCAAACAAAGCGTCTCATGGGCTATTCTGKTTTTGCTGTGTAGTTTTCAGGCAGAAGTTATTACAATCTGGCTACCCTCGCTTGAGAGCTCTGCCTGAGACACATTTTGGTCTCTGAGTGTTAAGTAGATTCATTAACATGAAAAGCGAACGAATCTTTATSGCTTTCTCTCGCTCATCCTGGTGTCTCCCTGAGGAAGCCTGTAGAGCCTARTGGTTTGAGTAACGTGGCAAAACCCAACCGAATGGAGCAAGGGAAGGAGAGCCATTTTCCTACCCAAGTATCATCCTTGTCTGCCTTAAACTATACCTGTCTTCAGGGTCTCTTGTGTCTTACATATATTTATATTCTGTGTGTTTGTGTATGTTTTGTTTTTAACTGCAGTGTTTTGATTGTCTCTTTTATGCTAGGCATAGCAGTGTGGCCCTAGAGTAGACGAGGTCCATGTGACTGTTCCCTTTTAAGTTCCATTTTAAGTAGTTACAAATACATCCCAAATACCTTATTAAGTGAGCTAATTACCTTCCTTTTGTTTCAGCTATCCTGGTGATCGAATTTGTTTATGCCATCGTGGGCATCATCTGGCTAACACAGTACTACGCGTCATGCAACGATGTCACAGCAAAG
Organism: Eudromia elegans; assembly: GCA_003342815.1. Lineage (NCBI taxonomy): Eukaryota > Metazoa > Chordata > Aves > Tinamiformes > Tinamidae > Eudromia > Eudromia elegans. The sequence goes on from PTEX01000291.1 coordinate 275,624, forward strand.
AGTGTCACTTTAGGTATGTATTTGGAACGTGGTGCGTGTGTGCATTCCTTGTGTATTCCGCACATCCTCTTGTCCTGGAGCGCAAATCCATTCCTGCATATGGGAATTTGGGAATTGACTGTAGGGAGCGGGTTGTAGCASTAGATGGGCTGTTTGTTATCTTGAGGTGCCACAGCTCAGAACAATTGGTTGTTTATTTATTTAATTATTGAGTGCACTCCGCAGTGAGACAAGAATCCATGTTTGCCATGGAAGGATCTGCCTGGTGAGTCTGAAAGGCCTGGTTGCCCTTTGGTTCACAATGACTTTACTCTTTTCCTAGAATTGCTTTTGAACCTCAGTCCGTCTCCTGAGGGCACCCRATGCTCGTGCCATAGTCCCCCTAGGTACTGAACAACACCGTTAGGTTCTTCCGTATGGGTAATGTCTTAAAAGAGCTGGAAAACTTAGCTGTGCTCAGAAGCCTTCCCGGAGGATTTTCTTTTGCTGCAGCTGGCTGCCTTTGGGTGCCTTCCTCGCTGCCTTGCRGCACTAGAGACGCGGCTGCGGTGTGCTGGCTCGGAGGGGCAGATCACTTCACTCCTCCTCTTTCTTCACAGGAATGGTGGTGTGCAACTGGGTGGTCATCCTGAGCGTCTGCATCACTGTCCTGTGCGTCTTCGACCCGACCGGGCGGACCTTTGTCAAACTGCGGGCCACCAAGCGAAGRCAGCGCAACCTGAGGACCTACAACCTGCGGTAAAGCAGCGTGTCCGCGAGGGCCCCCTGCTCGCTCCGTGTCCTGGCAAGCTTCCCACCTTAATTCCAGGAGCGTTCAGCTTCAGGCACAGCTTCCCTTTGCTCTTGAGGGGGCGTTCTGGAAGAATGCGGTCCACACTGCTAGGTGCTGTGTGCAAAGGAAGCAAAGCAACACACGAGGTCTGGTGGGATCATATATGTTAGTCCGTGGATTTGTARATCTTTAAGTCCTTTGTGCCACAGTTACTGGTTACAGCAGATTGTTTGTCCACCTTGTGGCCCTGTGTTTTGCCAAGTAATGGTTAGTTAGTACTTAGACTTAACTTAGGTCAAGATAGGGTCTTCTTCCAAAGCCTCTTTCTTCCTTTATTTCTATCTTCTTCAAAATATGACCTTCTGGCCTGAAATGTCTTAGAAATGTTGTTAGCTAAGAAGCAATTTCTTTTGTGTTGGCAGTTAGATGCTGCAATTAAGAATTGGTTGCATCTTTGTGAGCTGCCCAGATGGGTATAGGAGAGGTTTTTCTCACTGAGCAAGGCATTTTGCAGAAGTTTTGTAGCTTTTTCAATTGTTGTTGGKTTTTTTTGTTGTTGTTTTTGGTTTCTCCCTCCTCCCAAGCACTGGAGCAACACAAAACGGGCCTTGTTTCCTTACACAGGCCTGACATCTGTCAGCAAAGAATGTGGCCTTGTARGGATGAGAGCATTTTGAATGAAGACATGAGACTCTCTAAAAATATTGTGGAAATCATRTATTTTTCTTGAGGAACTTATATTCAAGGGATGTGTTCTGAAATGAGATTCTTCACATTGTCTGCGTGAGAGACAACAGGCTTTTCTGGAGACAATGCAGCAAGTATTGCTGATATGTTTGAGGGAACCTGCTGCTTCTTGCAATGGGATTACCCGAATAATCTTGAATGTTTAGGATTAGCACCCCATTAACCTGATGTGTGCAGTTGTTGTCTTGTAACTGGGACATTGCCAGGGAATTTGGAATGAAGAAACTCTGCTAAAACACTGTGCATCCAAGMCCCCATGTTAAAACGGAGCCCTTTGACTCAATCCATTATTTTTCTTGAGGAAACTGAGCAGTGCAGGTTGTAAAGTTCTTTTTTTTTTCTGAGAACTTCAAAAGTAAAACAAAACCAAACCGAGTCATTTTCTCTGTGCAGATTTCAGGTGCTCTTGTAGCTACTTACACAGTTGTTCTCCTTTACTAGTGGCACCTTGATAKGTGGGAGGCAAGTTTCCTTGCCTCTCCCAGGACAGCATAAATAAGAATATAGCTTAGTACACGTGCTCCTGGTGCAAGAGAATGGACTGCATGGTATTTATTTATTTCTTGCAGGCATCGCCTGGAGGAAGGGCAAGCCAGCAGCTGGACACGCCGACTCAAGGTTTTTCTTTGCTGCACACGGACAAAAGACTCCCAGTCGGTAGGTACCGAGGATGTATCCCATCGGAGAGCAAGCTCCGRGTATGGCTGGCAATACGTGGAACACAGCAGAGCACATAATGCTAAAAGTAGGAGGACATAAACCTGTCGGAACAGGCAAAAGCCTCCTTCTAGCCTGCCAGCCAGCAAAGGCTGCTACTTAATCCATAGATTGAAATRCAGATCGTTGCTTTGACATTTTCATGTGCTATGGTTAGGATTTCCCATGCAGGTGTCTATGCAGCAGAGCAGSCTAAGGGGCTTGATTTGCTTCCACAAAGTTAGCAATACATTTGTACTGAAAGCAGCAGGAGCAGGTTTGTGCCCTAGGCTGACAGGACTCCTAATAACCTGCTGGAGAATAAGAGGTATCAAATGTGGACGATGAYTCTCTAATATTCAGGTTGGTCAAATACTCCTAATTCTGAGAACTCCTTCCAAAGGACCAAGCAGAAACAGGGAGTCGTTACCAATCCTAGAGGAAAGTCATAATACAGAAGGATGAGGTAATGAACATCTGAAGGAGCAGTTTAAATTACTTGCATGCACTGCTTGCTTCTGAATTAGTTACAACCTCTCAGGAAAAGAGGCAGGAGTTATCAAGGACACCTCAAAAAAAACCCACTACACCTGACAAGCTTYAGTAGAAGGGCACAGAAAATGATGCAGAAGATGACCACACTAGTCATATATTCTCACTAAATACAGCATGATGGTTGGTTTCCTTAAGGATGCAGCAGGCAAAGGARCAGACAGAAGGGATGTGAGCTTGTGTAGGAAGAGAAATGAGACGGGCTTTTAATCTCAGCAGTGATAAGTGCAATTAAATGAAGACCTATGTAAGAYGATGGAGATTCAGGTGAAGCCTACCTGAACATGTGTGTTTATCATAGAAGGCAAGTTGAAAAGTGGCTGTTGGGCAGCGTTGTATGGGATGCAGTTTCCAAAGTGTGAATAGCCACAGGAGTCATTATAGTCCTTTTGCAGAAATCTAGCTACTGGWGTTGGTGTGCTAGTCCTCCTGATGGCATGCTTCCAGAGAACTGGATGCAATGCTACTTTTCCAGGGAATTTCCCAGTCCCGACCTTTCATCCTACTGAGAAGTAATAGTGCAGGACTAGTTTTCACAGATCTACTAGAGCTGGTTGGGAAAATCCACCTGGAAAACTGAAGCAAAGAAAAACTAATCCATTGCTAAAAAAACTAATCAGAAACTAATCCATTGCTGCTTTTCCCAGGATTCCTGGAAAAAAAAAAGACATGTTCTAGCAGAGGATGGTTGTTCCTTTGGTGGGCAAATAGAATTCTGCAGAGCAGAGGTGGCATCAGGACAAGAATCTATTGTTAAGTGTTTGGAGTGACCAACACAGTGCTCTGTCCCCATAGGTTCTGCCAGGCCCCAGAGCCTCCAGGATCAGCACCAGAGTATCACAAYCAATCTATCACTATATGAACATCAAGAGCTTGAGCAGAAATTCTTYCTTCCAAGGAAGAAATGCACCTTGAACTTTCTGGCCTTCACTTTGATTAGACTATTAAGTGATGTTGTTACTCTGGGTTTATGGGAGTTTGTTGTCTTTTGCTTTGAACCCTTTGGCATTTCCTGCATGTTCAAGAACCTGCTAGATTTTACAAGGTCAGCACTTTGAGGATAGCAACGTTGGATGAGAGGCTGATGTCAGTCAGTTTGTTCTTGAAAGGTGTAGCTAGTATGGAAACCTACGTATGGACATCTGAAGCCCCAGTCTTAATGATGATTCTCCTTGCTACTGTAAGCAAGCAAAGAAATGGTAGGAAATATTCTTCTGCTCCAGGATTTTGTCAGATAAAGGAATGTAGCTCATTTCCTCCAGGGCTTGTCTAGGAAAAGAACAAATTTCCTTTCTTCAAAGCTTGTCAAAGGCAGAGATAGAAATAGCCTGTCCTGAAGACCTTTCTTCTAGCACACAGCCCAGATAGGCTYCAGTCACCTGTGCAGACACGTTTGTGACTTAAGATGCTGAGAAGAGAGTACTCTGAGGTGGCTGATGGTAGCGGTCAATCTGGTGGCCATGGATGTGCTACTGCACTTGCTCCATTCCACTTTTTGTTGGTCCAGCCTCTGGCTGCCCCTTGTCCTTTTCCAGGTTTTTCTCTTTGGGTGATTTGGCTCTAGGATCACCCACTTTTTTTGCAAGTTTTTCTTTTTGGGTAATTTTGTTGTATCTGGTTGAGGCTGGGCATACGTGAGGGTAATCTTGGAAAAGCCTGATAACCCTGTCGAGTTTTCTGCCGCTTGTAATACCAGTGTGTGGTGATGGTGAAAAATAAACAGCTACAGTGACTATCCAGTGACAGGCTTCAAACAGCCCCCACTTTCTCAGTCATGTGCCTGGGACAGTGGATCTGGCTTAAGTGTGGGAAAGATGATGACAGGACTGAGTTCCAGAATTAAAGAGATTATTAAATAGGATAGACCGTGTGCTTTTGTGTTTCTCTCTTTTTTTTTTTTTTTTCCCCTAAATAGCCATTGTTCAAATGAAAATTGCTTTTGAGGAGGAAGGACTCTAAGATGCCAGTCTAAGATGACTGGGATTTGTGTTCAATTCTCTGCTTTCTCCCTCTGCCTTATTTGCCATGTGGAGGTGAAAATGGTTCCTTTCTCTGCCTTTTTGTCTATCTTTTCTATTTTGATGTCGTGTTTGTCTGCTTGTGCACAGAGAAGCACCCAGTATAGTTTAAACTGAGTCTCAGCTGAGGCCTCTGAGTGTGATTATATAAAATAAGATACACTMGTATGATTAGACCAGAAAAGATATTCCCTGAAGGAATCTCTTGGATGTTTTGGAGACCGAGCTACCGAAATGAGGCCGTTGATTCTCATTATGCATCCTGTTCCGAGGCTCCCCACCTCCAAACTCCTCCTCCTAAACCCTCATCTCCCTGGATTTTGCAGGACGCCTACTCCGAAATCGCCTACCTTTTTGCCGAGTTTTTCCGAGACCTTGACATCGTCCCATCTGACATCATCGCCGGCCTGGTTCTTCTGCGCCAACGGCAAAGGGCAAAACGCAACGCGGTGCTGGATGAGGTGGGTGGCGGGGCTCTGCTTTGGCCTCTGGCTTACCTGCTCCTCTCCCGTGACTCACTGTGTGAGAACTGCACGCCTCTGCCCACCTGGTTTCTGTCGTGTGATGGGCTGTTGCCACTCACTAAGCTGTGGAATAAAAATACTAACTTTGGGGTTTTTTTTTAGAAGCTTTTCTGACACTTGCAAAGGGTCCGGCTGATACTGAGTCAGTCTTGAAACCTGTCCTTTTTCCTCGGTAGGCAATGCATMTAAACTGTGTTCTTGACCCCGACATGGGCAACACCCTTCAGGAGGAGGGCAGTTTCTTGAGACTGAATGGAGAGATTACACCTCCCCTSTCCACTTACGTAAAGACGAGTCCATCAAATGGATGAAACTACAGGAGGAACTTCAGGGCAAAATTCATAATTTTCCAAGCAATTRCTGCCAATGAGATTGCAAATTGCCAACATCATAGAAAAGGTTATGTTCAGRAGTGGGGTTTAGACACCAGTGATCAGACGATGTGGAAATCAGAGTTAGATCAGTACACAAGATAGCTGCAAGCTATATTGTCCCAAGTTGCGCCGTGCTTTCTRTCTTGCAGGGGTAGGTTTTGTGTCTTGATGGCACGGAGCAGAATTTTTCTGTATGTTTGTGACTTGCAGGCAAACAATGACATTTTAGCTTTTCTGTCTGGGATGCCGGTGACCAGGAACACTAAGTATCTGGACCTGAAAAATGCGGTAAGTCACTGGGCTGGGATCTTGCAAGCTCCTCATGCTTCCGCATGTAGCCTGTCATCTTCTTCCTCAGTGTTYTCTCTTTTCCTTTTCTCTGCCCCTGCCTCTTTCTATAGTAGTTAAAGCAAAGAATATAACAACAGATTCTGTAACGATGTTGTTTCTCCTGGAGGCCTTGTTTGGGGGAGCACTTCAGAGCCCTTCTACGGCGTTTTTTGTCCCTATCCTCCACTCTGAGGAAGGCAGTAGTRTTTCCACTCAGAAGGGGACGTTTCTGCAGAGCCGGAGATAAGAGTTTAGTGCCGAAGCCAGGAGTGTCATAGGGAGGTGCCGTCAGCAGAGCCTGTGATCCAGGATGCTTGGATCCTGGCTTTCATCTTGCTTAGAGCAGGGAGCTGCCTGGCGTGCTATGGAGCCTTCCTCCCTGGTGCTGMTTCTCTCAGTAGTCCTGAAGATGAAAATGGCTGTAGGCTGTTCTCTTCTCTGTGAATTAAACCTGGCTTTTCTCCTGGCTCCGTGTTGTCATTGCAGCCCTTCATGGGGCAAACTCGTTTTCATTTCCCTTGATTAGATGTTAAAGGTTGCAAGAGAGAGGCTGACCAAATCCAAGYGTGTGCGCTTCTCTAACTGTAATGGGAAAAGGGAAACGGTAGGGAAAAAAAAAAAAAATCACCATTTCAAAGAGTATCAGGCCTTTAGTGAGTCTCTTGTTTCTTTCAGCAAGAGATGCAGCGATATAAAGAGGTGTGTTACTACATGCTGTTTGCCCTGGCTGCCTATGGCTGGCCCATGTACCTGATGAGGAAGCCCACATGTGGACTCTGTCGCCTGGCCAGATCCTGCTCGTGAGTGGCTGTCCTGTCTGTTTGTTCTGCCTTCTCTTACTTCTTCCTGTTGCCCTTCTGTCTTCCCTTGCTTTTGAATTCTGTTCTCTTTTATCAGTTTGCTCTCTTTTAATTCCACTTTTTCTTCCTTTGCTCCTTTTTTTCCCCCCCTTCTCTTTCTTCATTTCCTCTCTCATTCATTCTTTCCATCTCTCTTGCTCGGTCCCTTTCCAAGCCTTTCCTTCTCCCCTGTCTTTTTCCTCAGTCCTCCTTTGTCACAGTTGCTTATCTGCTTACTCTGTTAAATAAACTAAGCCATATTATGCTCTGTCATCTCTGGTGCACTGAAGATCATACCAGCCCTATACAATTTGAACCACCAGCAGAGAAAAACTCATCCRGTGTAAGACTATATTCACACTTAGTCAAGCTTAAGTCACACTTAGCTGCTTGGTGCTCAGTAATCAGATTTATCAGCAAGCCCTGATATGCAGGAAGTTGACGTTTGGATCTTTATTAGAGTCTCAGCAAGACTTGGCTGCAATTTGGGCTCTGTTCTCTCTGCCATGCTCTGTATTGCGTACCTTATGGTAGCAATACTGTAATTCAGTTTCAGGATTGCACTGCCGTTTTAAATGTTTGCCTCCAGCCATAATAATTCTGCCAGCAGATTCTGTTTGGGAACTTTTTACAACTGGATTCAGCAGAGAAGTTGCTTGTATTTTAGGAAGAGTACATTACCTTTTGAGATGCTTTTATGTATGAAGTGTCTCATGAAGGAAACACAAAAGAAAACCAAAGGTTCCTTTTTGTTCCTGGAATGATTTTGGAACTGTTTTGTTGTAACATGTTAAACAAAATAGATGCAGAGCTCAGTAAATGCTAGCTGCTTTATATATTGAAGCTATTTAGGACTGTGCTACTAAACATAGCACCCCATGAGGAGAGATCCYGACCCCATCATGCAGTGATTCCTGGGAGACTTGTTGCACTGTAGCTCTCTCTGGTGCTCAGAAGGAAAACTACAGCCTTTTATTTTAATTTATTTTTGTATGTGTGTGTGTCCTGTTTTCTTGTGAGAACACCTGCCAGTAGGTGAAATCACTGATGTGGAGATAAGGCCTGTATATAGCATGCAGGGTCTCTTCCTTTCCCCTTKCTATTTCTGGACATTGCTCTAAAGCCACAGTTTCTTCTACATTCCTCTCTTTTCCACAAAACACTTTTTTTCCTCTCTCTCTCTTTTTTTTTTTTCATTAACTTTTGCAGATGTTGTTGTCTCTGTCCCTCGCGTCCCCGCTACGCACCTAGCGTCACCATTGAGGAGGACAACTGCTGTGGCTGCAATGCCATTGCCATCCGGCGCCACTTCTTGGATGAGAATATGACCTCAGTGGACATTGTTTACACCTCTTGYCATGATGCGGTGAGGAGAGTCTGCAAGCCCCTCCTGTCTGAGGCCTCCTTCTATGGTCCCTCCTTTTTGATCTGTCTGCTTTCAGATGTAGTGGTACACAGGAGGCAACCTCAGTCTTTTCCTGGCCCTAGAGTCAAATCTCCAGTCTCTCTGCTAAGAAATTCTGTCATTTGGACAGAAGGGACCAAAAATCCGAGCTCATTCAGTACAGTCCTTCACTTTAAGGTGTAGCTCATCATGCTGCTCTGCCTGCATTCYCCCCAAGTAGGAGAATAAGTGAGTTGGAATGCCTCATCAGCRTGTTACAACAGTGCATCTTTTCCAGGTTTATGAAACTCCTTTCTATGTTGCTGTGGACCATGATAAGAAGAAGGTGGTCATCAGTATCCGAGGAACCCTCTCACCAAAAGTAGGTGCACTGCATAGTGACCTCAAATTTACTCTGGGCTCTTAGCAGTCTTTGGAGATAATATGAGACTTTCCTGCCTTGCTCTTGGTGTTTGGCTTGTTGTCCAAAACGGGGTAAATTCTTTYTCCTAGGATGCCTTGACTGACCTAACCGGGGATGCAGAACGCCTTCCAGTTGAGGGTCATCATGGAACATGGCTGGGACACAAAGTGAGTAGAAACCACTTCTTATGTCTTGAGGTTTTAAGCATAGACAAATCGGACAAAAACTTGACTTGAGGTGCTCTCATGAACGGTGTTATATGATTGCACTGAAATGACTATGATGTTTTGAAAAAAATCCTTAAATTGAAACACTTAAAACCATTATGTCCTTAAGTAGAACAAACAAGCAAGCAAGCAGAGTAAAGAAATGAGTGAAGAAGAACTGCAAAAGAAATCTGTATAGCCCTAGAACAAAATGATTGTGAAATTGCTTCTTCTTCCAATAACCTTTTCAGAATCTGCAATAAGATCCCGATAATATATTTGAGAAAATTTTGTTGAAATGGGATAGTCATTGAACCTCTTAAAAGGCTATTGTCACAACTTGCATCTGTATCACTAGTGATGCTGGGTGTCTGTCTTGGTGATTGGGACTGGACCCATTAAATCAATTAAGTGTGGAGCTCGTCYTTGCCCCAGTCCAGCAAAGTTATAACACACTGGCTGAGTGTTTAAGATTATCAGGAGTTTTTCAGCCTCTCAAAGACGCCGTGCCCTATTGGGAAAGAAAAAATGGAAACTGGAGGTTCTGTATGTCAGAAAAGACTTAGTGACAGCTGGGAAATGCTGCTCGGCAGGGAAACAAGATGCTGCTGATCATCTGGCCAGGGCAGGACTGATCTGAGCTCATAACTCAGTAGGAACCACGATGTTTGTATGTTTGTTTTGTCTTGAAGAGCTTTTGCTCTCAGACACTCTTCCAGAACGGGTCCTCCTTTAAAACAATATTGTGTTCCATCTGTTGTGATGATTAGAATCTCGTTTGTATTTCCTCCTGAATGAATCAATGTAGCAGTTAAATAGGAAGAAAATATAGATAAACGAARCATTTTTTTTATCACATAATTTATATTTAGATATGTAAACCTTTATTTCTTTTAAATGCTTTCTCAGTACTCTCAGCTGTCAAAGCTAATGTCACTTGATTTTGAGCTATTTACTGTTGTTCTGAACGCCTTTGCGCCATCGTTATGCTAAATAGCTTATATGAACTAAAAAAGGCCAAAAGAAACCAAAGGAAAGTAACGGGAAACAGTTCTATTTTTTAAAGTATACTTGTAGATGTTAAAGATTTTMTTTTGAATGGAAGATTTCCCCTTTAAATGGGAATATTCATATGCCAGTAAGTTATCTGAAACACATTATTAGATCRTCTCCTTTTGCTCTGTACTGAGTTTTCATTTCCTTATGTACTTTTCTGTTGTTACTCAGACTGTGCAAATATAGCCTTATTTTAAAGTGTTACAGATATTAATTGTTAGAAAATAATGTACTTTTAATTCCTAGAGGAGATTAATAGGGTGCTGGAATTCTAAAACCTTTGTCTTWTTGGCTTATGGACGTGAAAAATATACATGTTTAATACAAAAATAAATGAAATGTCCTGCATACCCAGCAAGCTGAAAACTGTGAACTCCACCTGCGGAGCCAGCCTGTCATTGTGCTGCTTTCAGTGTTGATGGGATATTCTACAAGTTAAAACTGTGGATGTTTCCATTACAAGAGACGACTTACCACTCCACCGCTACTACGGATGAAAATGTTTGGGTGTTTGGGTTAATATTAATGCCTCGGTTAATATTTATTAGGTCTTTGAGCTTTTTCGAGTCGTAAGGCATAGCAGTAGCTAAGGGTTGTGGGTTGGTATGCCTAAAACCAGGATTGTCACAGTTTGGAGGAGAAATTAACCAAAAATCAACCAAGCGACCAAAAACTTTACCCTCTCTGTTTTCAAAGAAATCCATTGATTTTTATAACCAGGTTAATTTAAAAGTAATTATAAGTCTAGGGCCTGAACCTGTATTTAGTTCTATTGAATTTGTGCAGAACTAAACTACTAAAATGATTACATAATAGAGGCTTATTTTGTGGCAGTGGACCTGCCAATGTCACAGCAAGTAACTGCTGTAAGAGGGTGCCCTGAAAGCTCGGTCACGATCCCTGCTGTCGCCCTTGTGATATAGCAGTTATTGCTGGTCTAATAGCAATAACTCTTAATATATTTTTTTTTCTGATCATCTCTTCCATCTCTTCCAGATAGAGCCCTTTGTGGGTGTTCACACCTCTGTGCAAGCAAAGTCTGCAGATAGTCCGTGCTAGAGAGGACAAAACGCTTGATTCTATGATTTTAAAGTCACTGTTTGTATTAGAATGTATTATCAAGGGTATAGCTGCAAGGCTGCATACCAGTTCATTAGTAGCATCACCACGGATTTAGGGCATGCTCTCCAAAAATAGAATCCTGAATCCACGTTAGAAATGGAAAGTAGTCTACCTTTCATCTCTTATTAGAGTTGGAAATGGAGCCTGTTTTAAATGCAGCTGAAGCTGACTAACTACTGATGGGGCTGAGCCCAGACATGAAATATTATGACATCTGCTTTTTAATAGCCATGATAGCATTACAAATGTCCCATTTACAGGCTCAGCGAGATCACCCGTGTTCTGCTGCTTTTCTTCAATAGTCAGATTGGTTTAGGGCTGCCTTTGAGACTGCAGACTTTGAAAATCACCCGTTCCGTGGCTTTTTGTGAGGATCATGAGTTCCTTTTATGTCTGAGATTAAGCAGTGCTCAGTAATGTTCATTTAGGATGTAAACTTTTCATGGCGAGATATAATTGAAAATAGCAGAGTAGATAAAGCTGCCTGTTTTTTGGCCAACTCAGGCAGGGTGTATTGCTTGAAGTCCAAATGGAGCATACTGGAAGWAGCTGATTTCGGTCTACCCGTGTTTATCTTGGATTACATTGCTGTTTTACAGCCTTTGCAGTTCAGGCTTTCCTATCACTGTATTAAACTATAACAAAGGCGTAACTAAGAATTTATGCAACAGACCAAACCCTAGTTGCTTGTTTGTAATAGAGACCAACTGCATCAATAATTACTGTACRTAGGCTGGGAAACACATTTCAAAGTGCTGCGTGGAGCAACGATGGTGWTTAAGGGACTGGAGCATCTATCTTATGAGGAAGGACTAAGCAAGCAGGACCTCTTTAGCCTGGAGAAGACTGAGAGGGAGTCTGATCAATGTGTGTAAATACCTGAGAGAAGAATGTGGGGAGGAGYGGGTCAAGCTCTTGTCGGTGGTGKCCRGTRAAAGGACAAGGGGTAGTGGGTACAAGTTGAAACCCAGGCAGTTSCATCTCYATGTGAGGAAGAACTTCTTTCCTGTGAGGTTGCTAAAGCCCYGGAAGAGGCTGCCCAAGGAGACTGTGGAGTCTTCTTGTCTGGAGATCTTCCAAACCCACCTGGATGTCACCCTGTGCCCTGTGCTCTAGGAGTCCCTGCTGGAGCAGGGGAATTGGACTAGGTGGTCTCTAAAGGTCCCTTCCAACCTCAACCATTCCGGGATTCTGTGATTTTGTGTATCTCTTAGTTTAGGCCTGACATGAACCTGTTCACRTTTTGTTTTCTCTCTTGGTGTCTGTTCTCAGGGAATGGTGCTATCTGCTGAGTACATTAAGAAGAAATTGGAACAAGAGATGGTGCTCTCTCAAGCCTTTGGACGGGACCTGGTGAGCATTAGTTTTCTTTTAGCCTGGCAATCCACACAGCAAATGAGATTTCCCTAAAGCAACTCCATTGAAGCAACTCTAGTTGAAACATTGTAGTAGACTCCTGGATTTTGGCCGTGCCTAACACCCAACCTCTAAATATCAAAAATAGTACTTTAGAGATCTAGATTAGATGATTCCTGTTTAAATTGCAAGTTAAGATTTCTGGTTTTCAGCATGCTTCAGGAAATTTCTGAAATTATTGGGAGCAAATCTTCATTTCTAGAACCAAGTGGAGTTCAGATTTGTGAACCTGGACTCAGGTTTTGTCAGAAGTCTGAAGAATCGTCTCAGTCTGAATCACCCAGTCTGAGGAGACATCTCTGGCTTAGTGGAAGGGACCAGTTTGGGGATTTGATGTGGAGTTTCCTTTCAGTCCGATCTCAATTTCTTGTTTTGCTTTTTGTTTGCAGGGCAGAGGGACAAAACACTATGGCCTGATCGTGGTTGGTCATTCCCTAGGGGCCGGTACAGCTGCAATCCTGTCCTTCCTTTTGCGTCCACAGTACCCATCACTRAAGTGCTTTGCATATTCTCCCCCAGGGGGGCTGCTGAGGTAGGTGTTGGTACAGGAGGGCTTGGGGGGGGCCGTAGTTGTTGCAGGATCAGCTCCCGTTTTCAATGTTTTCTTGGATAGTCCTTGCATACAGGAGAGAGAGTCACAAGTTRTAAGAGCTGAGAGGGTTGTTGCCAGTCTTTGCTCTGTGTTGTAGTCTGGAGTTGAGGTTATGATGTTTGTGAATCCACGTGTTCAGCTTTGTGACTTGGTCGTCTGGGGCTAAAGCTCTRATTTTACCTTGATTACTGGAAAATGCAAGTTGAGAGACTGGTAGTGAGCAGGGTGTGAWTTCCTGCTGTATTATTCCCTGCATAGAGTGTGTCTTCTCCTCCTGCACTGTGAACAGAATGCAGAATGGGAGGTTTTTGACCAGAAATAGATGTCTGCATTGGATCTAGTTGCTTGGACTCCTTTTGCAGCTGGCAGAAAGAAGCTGGCACTTTCAGGATGTGATTTCTTTTATCCTATTCACAAAGTGGATGCCTAGTATAAGTCCGAGGGATTGTGCTTCTCTGGCGTTTGTTGCTGTCCTTTGGCTATAGGAGAAATCTAGGGTGACTGCCTTAGATAGATACACCTCTACAGAGAGCTGAAATGAATTCCTCCTGTTGTGAATTGGAACAGACCTGTCAATTATATTAATTCCATAGCAGCCAGGGAAACCATCTCTCTTGATGGCCATGGAGTGAGATAAAGTCATTCTGATCATGACAGACACCTTGGGAGCACTTAAAAGCAGATACGTGTTGTGAGAAGCCCGCTGGGATGGCTACTGCGTATGTGACTGCATGAGCCATGGTATTTTAGCCATCCTGCTAATGAATTTGGATATTAGCATGCCCTGTTAGGACAGCAATCTGCAATTATCTGTGGCYGTAGAAAAGTTGTTCTGCAGAATGTTCCCTTGGAAGTTGCTTTCTGTTCAGAGTTTGACCTCCTGAGATCCTTGGCCTGCTTGTGCACCTCAACCACCTCAGAGTYCAGGGAGGTTCCTCTGACTGCCACCCAGCTGATCTTTGCTGTACTRTATGTCATGCCCAGGATCATCTCCAGGTCAGTGATGCTGGCCTCTAGCTGCCCTTGCTCTTGAGAGGAAGGCCTCTAGGAAGGGAATTGTCTCGAGAAGAACCAGATTGTAGAATGGAAGACTTAATTCCTTCTTATCTCGGTGCTGGTTACTGCAGAAAGTGGCCATCTTAGTCCTACACTATCTTTTCGGAGTAATCTGAACGTGTCATAGTTTTTCTTCTGTCCTGCCCATTCCCAAACTTTAGGAAAATCCCTATGAAGCGTAGATTTTTAGTAATTCCTTTCCCAAGTATATTGCAGGTAAATAAGTAAGGAAGCAGCTATTTCAGCTRTAGGAAGGGCTCACTATACCATTAAGGAGTAACGTTTTGGGGGGCACAGAATTTGGATTTCAGCCTAGCCTTAATGAGGTGCAAGTCCCAAAGACCTTGAGCAGTTTAGATTGTTTGTATGACCAGATACAATATCCAAAAGTCTCTCAGAGACCAATGACAGAAGTTGTGAATGGAGTGCAGTTTGTTGCCAGTGAAACCCTATTTGCTGCTTCTTGGTCCTGTTTCTCTTCCAGTGAGGATGCCATGGAGTATTCAAAAGAGTTTGTGACTGCAGTCGTGCTTGGCAAAGATCTAGTGCCCAGGCAAGTTGAGAAGCCTCTGAATTCCTTGATTCTACTTTTCTATACTAACGTCACCTGTTTCCTCTCAGAAACCCTCAGATCATCTCTGTGTCCAGTGTCCTCATTTACCTGTCCTGGTGTGTTTCTTTCTTGTCTGCTTAGTTACCTGAATTGCTGTATCTTTTACATGGACACTTATATAGATGTTTCRTACACTTTTGTGTGAGCATATCCCTCCCCTATATCCCAACTTTCTCTAAGAAGGAAAATGGTAAATATCCTGTCTCTATAAGTATATGCATTGCAGTATCTAGCATGTCTGTGCAGCTGGTTGCCTGTGTTAAGTCAGCCCTCCTTACCCTCTGTCCCAAACTGTGCTGTCAGCTCATGGTTTTTACTGTTTGTCCCTCACTGCCTGTTGCATATCATCTCACATCTCTGGACCAGCTCCCTAATTTCCTGTGTCTTGACATTCCTCACCTTCCATCATCTCCCGGAATATTTATCCTTCAGGGGGCATTGGAATAGGAGCCAGGCAACCCAGATTTTAGTTTCACCGCTGCATGACCTCAGATAAATTGTGCCATTTCTTAGGCATGTAGAATTCAGTGAAGGAAAAGTACTACAGTACTACTTGAGCACTACTTGAGTATGCCTTTCAGTAACCTGTACGACAAAATCTTGTCCATCTGGTAATCTGTTTAGTGGTGTCGTATAGTTCTCTTCCATCTTCCTGTTTTATCTGTTCACTGACATCCTRTAATTGAATCGTTTCCTGCCTGATAATTTCTGTGATTACACATCTGTGTCATCTCCCTCTTTAGCTATGCATCGACCTCTCATACCTGTGTTCACTGCTCTGATTCTGTTGCTGCATTTTGTGTGTGTTTGTTGTTGCAGTGGTTTCTTGGGACCAGGAAAACAAAACAAAACAGGTTTYCCCAGCTTCGTGGTGCTGGGCGATGCCACACCTCGTCTCCAAAGTCTGCTGCATTAAGGCATTGTTTCATTCTTGTGGTGCCTTTCGTGTCATAGCTTATTCTTCTTGCTGTGTATCCTCCGTTACCTGTCAGCAGTTTGCTGACAAACAAAGCAAGAACTTTCTTCCTCTCTCTTTCAGGATTGGGCTCTCACAGCTAGAGGGGTTTCGCCGGCAACTCCTTGACGTTCTTCAGAGAAGTAACAAGCCAAAGGTAAGAATGAAGGTGAACAGRCAGTGTAAACACAATGTAAACAAGAACACGATGTAAATCGTTGAAYAGCGATGGTCAGTTTTCTCAGCATCACACAGCAATACTGCAGGCTTCTCTGGCCTCCAGATCTCCTCAGGTCCACAGTGASTACTGTGCAGATAACCAGAGGGGTCATGCTGAGAGCTGTAAGGCAGCTGGCGTGCTCAGAGCTTAGGGTTATACTCTCTAGTCCTATGGTTGTAACTCTGTGTAATGATTCTRGTTCAGTGTCACAGACCTAAAGCAACTGAGTAGGCTGTTTTCTCACCCGGATTTTGCTTTGAAGTCTGTATTCCAGACAAAAAGCTGTAGCTTTTGCTTGTTGGTAACAGTCTTGGAAGTACAGCCCTTGTGAGTTTGTATGGACACAGCTGTGTGCTGACTGGATAATGCTGTTCTAGGGTAAGCAGCCTGTCAGCAGTTTTGAGGGATGTGTGTAGGGTTGTTCCTGCTCAGGCTTCTTGCCTGTCACATTGAGACAGAAAAGCTGGAAGATKTTAAGATTTTCAGGGGTAATATATTATAAAAATAGTCTGTAGAGATTAAAAAAAAAAGGTGAGTTTRCATTTTTMTTGTTTGGKTTTTTWAATTTTTTTTTTGTGGTTTGGCATATGGGTTTTAGTGGGTTTTTGTTTTATAGGATTTCCTTCAGTCTATAAAGTAGGGCCTAAAGGGATTTTTGTCTGGTTGTCTTGTGTAACCTTCTGCTTATTTTTAAGTATCAAAAAAATCAGCTTTTGTCCACTCTTTTATTTTAGAAGGTTTGACATGTTATCGTTTTGGGGGACAGAAATATCCTTGCTCTAGATACCTAACTCTGAGAAAACTTCTAACAAAAAAAGGAAAGACAAGATTTTGCTGTCTTTAGGGTTAAAATTGAGAGAGGAAAGGAGGAAGGAGCAACTTTTCTTTCAGGGCAGGGTTATCTCCATCTTTGGGTACATGATTAAGGAACCAGAGGCACAAGCCCCATTCTTTTCAGATATTCATTTTAAATAAACCWACCTAACAATCTCTAGTAACATAGCTCTGCTTTTCTCTGAATTCTTTCCCTTTCTCCATTTTATATGTCCGCTTTTTGTGTTGGACAGTGGCGCATCATTGTGGGTGCTACCAAGTGCATCCCGAAGTCAGAGCTCCCTGAAGAAGCGGAGGAAAATTCCGTAACCAGCAATCGCCTCTGGACCCACCCCAGTGATCTAACCATTGCGCTGTCTGCGAGCACTCCGCTCTACCCGCCGGGCCGCATCATCCACGTGGTGCACAACCATCCTGCAGAGCAGTGCTGGTGAGTATGGGCAGAGCTTTGAAGCCAGGCTGTGGCTGGGAGGGAAAATCTCCTTTTGGAAAAGACTCCCCTGTAGATGAATCAGTCTATGAGGGAGCTGKTTTTTTCCCACTTCGTAATTCCCAGTGACTGTGTCTCTGCTGCGTGGATGGGAAGATACTCATATCTCTGGTGCAGACTCCTGGAGCAATATCTCCTTTCCGTCTTTTCCCTCTTKTTGCTTTTTCTATCTCTGTAACCTCACTTAATTTCTCACTTTTGTATACCAAAATATTAGCCTGCTCTTTCATCCCCTGCCTCCTTATTTTCTGCTCTGTTTGGATTCCAATTCCTCTCCTAGTTGCTGTGAGCAAGAGGATCCCACTTATTTTGCTATCTGGGGTGACAATAAGGCATTTAATGAAGTGATCATCTCGCCCGCGATGCTGCACGAACACCTCCCGTATGTGGTCATGGAAGGACTCAACAAGGTAACGCTGGGAATTAGGGAGCAGAGGTTGAGAGGGGCCRTTTAGTGGGACAAAGGGGGCTTTGGCTAGAGTGCATGAGAGGCCGTGGTTTGGTCAGGAAAAGCCTGACCTGGCAGTGCTGATGAGGTGATTTTATAGTCACAAATGGACAAGGGGTGTGGTGATTTAAAACGCATGAGCTGGTTAGGCTTCTCAGTGCCAAGCTAAGCTTTGCTTTCAGGAAGCCCCCCCGGTGGCATCCAGTTTAAAAAATTCTTACTGCAAAAGCACTTAGATGCCATCAKTAGAACTGGTGCTATGTCACAGGCCTTTGTGAGCACAAATAAGGTGGTCTTTGCCCRGCAAAACAGGTGATTTAAACACCTRATGCTGTTTATTTTGTGGAGAGAAGGAGAAGGTTGTACTCTGGGCCAGTGCTGTACAAGCTATTAGTGTCAAATTTAATGAGATCTGGAAATCGGATGTAGATCTTCATCCCAATACCGGTGTGCTAAACGATGCCCTCTTTCCAAATATCATGCCACGGTTACAAGAGGATGGGTCATGGTTCATTCATCTTCTCCTGCTCATTCCAGGTTGTGCCTCAGGTGGTATATAGTGAGCTGCTTTGGAGCTAGACATCTGKGTGTTGCTGTGAGGGTGGCATGGGAGGTTCAGAAATCTTATAGCCTGCTGCTCCAGCCTCTCTGTTACCCCATGGGCTTGACTGGACTGAGCTTATGGGTAGKGCTTGCAAGAATGTCTTTGCCCTTGAACTGCAATTCTGAGCCATGCAGCTCTGCTTTGTAGATTTGGCCTTCAGGCCACTTCTGGCAACAGCTTTGGTCCCCTCCTCAGTGCAGATTTTCTGGTAGGGCCCTCTGGCAGGTGTCAATGTTATGGGCAAACCCAACAGTTTCATGACAGGCCCGAGCTGAGAACAGCAAGACTGTGATCTTCAGTAAAGCGCTACTGTTTCTTTGCCTGCTTTGTGTAGGTCCTGGAGAATTACAACAAGGGGAAGACAGCTTTACTCTCTGCAGCCAAAGTAATGGTGAGTCCTACAGAAGTGGATCTAACCCCCGAGCTGATCTTCCAGAGTCAGCCCTTGCCCAGTGGACCCTCAATACAGATTGGAACTGGAGCCGTAACMGCGGACAGAAGAAACAGCAGTACTAAGTAAGGACGTATCTTTGATTTCTTAAGAGGTTTACTAGCTCTCGGTGTGGGTACTCTTCCTCTTGGGGCTTTGTGATCAAGATTTGTGGGAAGGACAGATCCAAGGCACAGATCCAAGATCTATATGGGCCTTTTACTTCGCTTCAGTATATCTTGGCCATGCGAGAGGTAAGAAAGCACCTTGGGTCTTGTAGAAGAACACGTTGATGCAGCAAGAGTCAGGAGGACCTGGAAGAGTAGGTATGGAAACTTGCTGCTCCTCAAGACTCCTAGGGTTTTCCCTGGAACCACATAGTCAAAGCTTGCAATCTTGCAGCAAACTCTCCCTTTTCTGGTGTGAATTAGGTGTTCAGAGGTGTGCTGTATGGTGATTCTCAAAAGCAATGGATGCCATAAGCTTACCAGAAATGAGCGCACTTAATGCTTATTTAGGGTATATAACTTGTGGAATATGACAAGCAGGATTTTCTGGGAACACAGATACAGGTCTCTGAGCCTGCAGGATGGGATAAAAATGGGATAAAAATGAAGGCAGTGTCAACGTGAAGGGAAAGCAAGTGATGTTGTTTGTGAAGGAGAAGAGCCCAAAGCTCGGTCCTGGGGAAAGCAAGCAAGGCAGGAAGGTGTGTTATGACAAATGTTCTTGCAGGGATTATTTTATGAAAACTGGCCAGTTGAGCAGTGACATAAACATACTGGCAACGACGGTAGGGTAGAGGCTGGGTAGTRCATCTAGTGGCTATTCAAAGGATTGGTGTGAGGATGAGCTCATTCTTTCTAGTTCATATAAAGCAGCAATCCTCTCCAAATGGCAGAAAGACTCCTTGCATGTTTTCAGATGAAGTTTGAGGTACCRAAGAGTAGCAAAGATTTGCAAAAGGCCTACAAAATAAACATAGAAATATGGACAAAGGTATGTTTCAGCGTTTTAAGATGGAGCACATGACTTACAGCACAGAAATGCACTACATAAGTCAAATTTACAAACGGAACGAATGTGAGAAGATGAGAAGGAAGATGGTCCATAGCTGGAGGTAATAAATGAGATTCACAGGTGGCAACAGAAGATGGCACTGTGTTGAGAGAGGCTTGTATTCTTTTCAAGGGAATCTTTTGCTTTGGAGATTTTGAGTAAGTAGACTGAAAATAAAAAAAGCTGTGTGATGTCCAAGTAGGATATGGGAAGAGGCAAGATGAGATGGTCTGTGCTGAAGGCGATACACAGCTGAGTGTCCTTGAGATAATATGCACGAGGTGTAAATTTAAAGGGAAGATGAGAGAGAAGACAGTCAATAATATGAAAATGATAAGGTTCTTGTCACAGAGAGAGTGAACGATGGCCAGACAGCAAAGGAGAGCTTAGACAGGAGCAGAATGACAGCCCTGAAACAGCAAGCGGAGGGAGCAACTCACGTTAATAAGTCCAAGAAGATGGATTAGGTCCAGCAGCAGGGAGGAGGAGAGTGGTTTCCGTGTCCTAGCCAGAGCAAACCCTGGAGTGAAGTAGCCTAAGGAACTGCTTCATCTGGAGGTGAGTAAAGCAGAGGGGGATTCTTGTGAGGTGTGAAAGGGAAAGGAGGAGAGGGAGAGGGCAAAGAGGCTTTGGGAAAGTATTAAAGGAGGAAGATTTATAATATGGCTGTGTTTAATTCAAGGTCTGTTACTGTGTTGGATTTCCTCTTTACCTCTTTCAAGGGTACTYGGAACCTGTTCGTATGCCTTAGCAAAATCAGCTATGCACATGTTACAGTCTATTGAAATAAGAGTTGGATCAAATATTGTTAAAAGCCCTTCCCTAGACTCCAGTTGTCCGGTGCCTTTTGAGAGCTGCAGCAGTCCTTTCCCAAGCCCAGGTTCTTGTCCCAGCTCTTTCTGTTTTCGTGGCAGTCATTCTCTGACTGCCAGTAATCGCACATTTTGTGTAGGCTCTTTTGCTGTGTCTTTGACCTTGTGTCAGGAGGAGCCTRCCCGGTCCGTAAAAGCCTTTGTGTTACTGGAGTCCTCCTAAAAATCTTTACCTCTCTTGCATAGACCGAGTAAATTGCTCTTTGCCTGTTTTAAAGTCTACCTTTGAAAACGGTAGCTGAGCTGGTCATGGGTCATGCTGTAACATAGTCTCTTTTTGACAGTAAGGTAGGGATTGCCAGCAGGGAGAAGGAGGGGAAGGCACGAGACTGAAATGGTTCAGAGGGTGAGAAGAAGAAAGCAGTTGTAGGTTAGCTCTAAGCTCGTCCTTTAATGTCTTTTACCTCAAGTCTCTCTATTGTAACTCCTAATGTAGGAGTTGGGTTCAGGGAGAAGGGTAGAAGTGTTGCGTGGGGAGGTAGCTTTCAGCTGGGAGGATGGAGAAATGAAAGAGGTGTCTCCTGTGGTGGTCTGAGGTGCCCTCATGCAACGTTAGTGTGCCCTCGGTGTGCATGGRAAGCCTGTAGCCCAGACTTGATTCCTTTGGCCGTTCTGTCAGCTTGCAGTTCCCTAAGGCGCCGTGCAAGCTCATGTTGTCCCTGTTTCTCTTTGCAGGAGCAAGTCCCATTCTGAAATTAGCCTGGAGGGATTTTATGAGACAAAGACACTTTCCCCTGTGCAGAAAGACCCTGTGGAGCTTCTCCTCCTGGATACAAAGGAACGTCTGTCTGTGGAGTTGCAGGATCGTCGTGCCCCTCTAGCAACCATGGAGAGCCTTTCMGATAACGAATCCATCTACAGCTTTGATTCCAGGCGTTCCTCTGGTTTCCGGAGCATCCGGGGCTCCCCGAGCCTCCATGCGGTCATGGAGAAGGACGAGACACACTGCTTTTATATAGACCCCGTTATCCCTGAGGAGAACCCCTCCCTCAGCTCGCGGACAGAGCTGCTGGCTGCTGACAGCCTTTCCAAACACTCCCAGGAGACTCAGGCCCCGGACACCGTGCTCAACAGCGGTGGGACCACGCCGCAGCGCCGCTGCAGTGAGGAGGGCGCCAGCAGTGAGGGGGATCATGTTTCTTTAGCCCCTAGGGAGGAGCTGTCCCTCCAGAACGGACGGCTCRCCGATGTGCCCAGTCCCCAAGTCCTGGAGTTCGCTGAGTTCATAGACAGCCTCTTTAATTTGGATAGCAAAAGCAGCTCCTTCCAGGACATCTACTGCATGATGGTGTCAGACAGCTCCAGTGACTTTGCAGAGATGCCCAAGTCTGTCAGCGACCAGGAGATCCTGTTAAGGGCACAATACGAGCCCAACTTAGTCCCAAAGCCCCCAAGGTTGTTTGCAGGTTCAACAGATCCTTCGTCGGGCATCTCTGTCTCACCCTCCTTCCCCCTCAGCTCATCCGGAGAACTCATGGATATCAGTCCCACGGGTGTGAGCAGCCAGGAGTGCCTGGCCACTGACAAAATCCGGACTTCCACCCCCTCCGGGCACGTAACCAGCCCTGCRAAGCAGGAGGACCTCATGATTTCAGCCCTCTAGTGCAAGGGTAAAGGGATGCGGCTCT
This sequence comes from Eudromia elegans, assembly GCA_003342815.1. Classification (NCBI taxonomy): domain Eukaryota; kingdom Metazoa; phylum Chordata; class Aves; order Tinamiformes; family Tinamidae; genus Eudromia; species Eudromia elegans. The sequence goes on from PTEX01000291.1 coordinate 297,885, forward strand.
GCGAGCTGATCCCATAGGCAGAGTGCTGGGATAATGCTTGGAAAAGCTGATCATTGGGCAGTTCAGGTCGGAAGAGACACCTGGAARCATTCCTCCTGGGATGCCACAGTGGCAGCACAGTGGTGTCTGGAGGATGGATTGTGCTTGAGTCCCATGCTTTTATTTGGGAGAAGAAGTCTTGCCTCTCAATGCCTGCCACACTAAGAGGGTCTAAGTCTCTAAAGGTAGATGCAAGTCCCCTGCCTTAGCATGTCTGGTTTCTATTAAGAAGCAGATTCCTTGCCCCAGGGCRCCTGCTGAGGTGTGGGAGTGAGATATATTGCTTCGGGGAATCCTTTGGGATGAAGGAATGGATTCTCTGAAGCTCAAATGTTGTACAGGCAGAAGCAAGGGGAGCAGGTYGCCTCCCTGGTACTATTTCCAATGGTTTTGGAAATGAGCGGATTGAGACTTTGGGCCCTATTGCACTAACATGTTGGATCTGGCCCAAGATCCAATTCGGCACACTTCCGTGGGGATTGTTTTTGTAGGACACTGTCCCATTTTAAAGCCATTGGGACTGTATTCTCCCTAAATGCAGTCTCCCCTTCCCTGGCCAGGCACAGCAGGAGTCAGGCTGGCACTGTGTTTTCTCTCTCCTTGAGTATTTCTGTGCTCGGTGACCAGCAGCCGCCTTCTGAGAGGAAAGGAAACTGCGTTCTGGAGAGCCAGAGCCCACTGTCACGTTCCCTCCTTTGCCAAAGGGAGCTCTCCTGGATGTCACCATCGTCACGTCGCAGTTTCCTGGACCGCTCTGAGCTGGCAACGTTCCCACAGGACTGGCAGGATTTTCATCTCAGAGCTGCATGGATGGATCAGCTTCACCATTTAAAAGGCTTGGCAGCACCCATCGTTATTTGCCAGGTCCCTGTGGAGCCTGGGAGCCTCTGCAGGACCCTGATGGGTCCTCACACCACCTGCCTGCAGTAATTGCAGATCAGTGCCAGCCTCTGTCATTGAGAGTTCAGGGAAAAGTTGAACTTCTACTAAGTATTGAAATCTCCTGTATGTTTACAGAGCTGCTAAGCTTTTTAGACGGTATTTATTAAGCAAACAGGAAAGTTTTCCCTAAACAAAAAGCATGTTCATTCTTTCCTTCCTGTGCCGTTCCCTCTGGGAATTTAGGGGAGAGAGTATGGGCAGACATTGGTACGACTGCAAGTCCCCTCTTTCTAAAGCGAGGGTAGGGTGCTGGGAGAAGCCCTTGGATTTAAGCCTAGGGGAAGCTGCATGCGTCTCTCACCTGGCCTCCCCTCTCTGCCTCCCCACTGCATGATAACGCATTACATAGCCCCAAAATACCTGGTTTTACCATAGCTGGAAAGACTACCCGGGTGCTGCTGTGCGGAGAGCCCCCGTGACCAGAGTAGCCTGGTATGGTAGGAATTTTCTGATGATGGAGACGGGAGAGAAACTCTCYATCCAGAGAGTTAAATATACCCTGCCCTGCAGAAATCTTTTAACARAGCCCTCATAGCTCAGCAGAATTGCCAGTCAGTCTCATGGGAGCTCTGACTTCCCTCCCTGGAAAAGAAATTCCTAATTAACTTGCTTTTTGTGCCCGTGTTACTAGCCTCTTCCCTCCTCCTTTAGTGTGGTATTTCCATCGTGGAAAGATGCTGTACTTCCCATGATCTTAGTTGAACCATTGCTGAGTACTGTCTGGAGTCTTGATATCCATAGGCTCTAGCTGGGTGCATCAAGTAGTAATCAGAAATCCAGACCATGGATCTGGACTCTGATGTCCTGGGTGCTGTACAAGCAGAGCAAGAGCAGTATCAGATGCCATCACCATCASAACAGTAGCACTTTATATCCACTGTGCATTGTCTTCAGCAGGTGCACAGAAATGCTTGAACTGGACTAGGTGTCCAAATACTGATGGCCCTTGTAACAATTCCATTGAGGATAATATATCCTCTACTCCTTACAAATTACAGGGCCTTTAGAAGTACAAGGGCTTTGTCAAATAGGGAGTCAATTATGGTCAAAAACAYGGTGAAATGTCCTCTCTGTGGTTCAGATTCGAAATGTGACCTCTTCTCTAACTTTCTGGATTGAAGGTAATRAGCCCCTCTGGATTCTGAGTACTTTGTAGGAGAAAATGTATCTCGTTCTGAGTAACAGAAAATTTACTCTTTTTTTTTTTTTTTTTTGGCAGGTCCATCAGGAAAGAGCAGGATGTTTTATTCCCCTGCTGAGAGCTTCTGTGGCTCAGGAGCTTGTATAGAACAGCTATGTTAAGCACCATCAGATCGTTCACTGTTGCAGACACAGGATAAGGCTGAATTGCTGCAGATATCCAAGAMAGACCAAAAAGGTGATGGCCAGGAATGCAAACAAGAAGCTGGATGGTTTTGAGAGAGGAAAGATAGTCTGGAGACTGAAACTAGCAGGCTATCTCATGCACTTCTATTTTGGTAGACTGAGGAAAAGGAGTTCGTTTCTGYTTGAAACGTTGGCAGAAAGTGAGTGGCAGTAACATTTAGCACTTAGGTAGAGCTTTATATCTGCAAAGCACTTTACAAACATTGACGTAAGAAGCATCTCCGTCCCTGGCAGTTRGGATGAGGAGGTGACTCCCTGAGACTAGGTGGAGCTACTGGGTGACCATCACAAGGGAGATGGGAGTTGACTCAGCCAGGAGGTGGMTTCCTCCCTGTTTGAAAGTATTACGGTTTCAGGCGTGACCTGATTGTGTTTAACAGATAGCACTATTGCACTAGGARGTCATTTCTGATCTGCGTGTAACTCCTTTATTTCCTGGCATACACAATCCTGTGCATGACTGGTTCCCACCTGTGTGCAGTTGGACCTGGATTATGGGGAAGTGTGGCTRCCTACCCAACCAGCTGTATCAGGAGCCAGCCTGGCATGCATTTTTTTTCATCTGTCTGTGCTCTGGTTATTAGACTGCTTCTGAAAAGGCTGGAAATGCCATCTTCTTGCGACCCACCTTGCTATAGAACAAGGCAGCAAAGGTGCAAAAGAGCCCTTTCAGTTAAGGTTCTTACTGCATCATAGTCACCATTTCCACTCTTCTGTCCTGATAAAACCCTTTCCAGTTACTGCCCCTCACAATGGAAATCCCTGTTCTTTGCATTTCTGCTCCAAGGTGTCTTTCTGTGTGTCTTCGTCCTCATAATTTCTGTGCTGTGGGAGCATTTGCACAAGCTGGTGTTTTATTCCATCCTGGAAGAGCGTGTCTGAAAAGTTAAATGCTAAGACTGTAGCTACCTCTTTCATTCATACTGCTACTGTTGCCTACTCTCTCTGTCCTTCTTCCACTGTAATGTGTCTTGGAAAACATGGAGCTCCTTTACATTTCTTAAGCACTTGGCTGACAGTTCCTACTCTCAAGCTGTTTTGCAGCCACTTTGTGCCTTTTGATATTAATGTAACGCTCCCTTAATATGTCACTGGGCTGTTGCATCCCACAGAGACGGTGCTGGCGGTGCCCTTGTGGTACTCGACACCCTGGTCCTCAGCTAAACATCCAACAGTTCACTCAGTTCATTGGCGTATCCCCAAGGCACAGTTTAGAGCTGCCGGATAAAGCAGTGGAACTGAGGGCATGCAGTGCTGGAGGAGAAAGACTGGGCCTTTTTGCACCATGAAATTAAAACGTAGTAAGTGAAACCTGGTGTACTGATACAACTCGGTCAAAGACTCTCRTGGGGTTTTTTCTGTTCTTTCCCCAGCCCTCCAGGTAGGCAGGTTTTGTTTAACAGTGTAAGGATGGGATATGGCAGTTGTCCTCATGTATTTGTTGGTGACATCGTCCACAGACTGCAGTGGAGTGCAGTGCTGAGGCCTTGAAACATTCGGGGCAATACAGGAGGCCCTTAAATAGGTGCCTATTTAACTGCATTCCTGGAGCTTAGTGGGCAGGGGCCTCTCGCTCATCCCTAAAGGCTCTCACAGCGTGTGATGGATTTTATGTTGCTCTGTTTTCCATACCTATAGGCTGCACTGTAAACATATTGAGCATGTCCAAAGTGGAAGGAAATATTCCCATTGATAATTTTCTGGTATTGAGCCTTGGGCATGTATTGCTGGCTAGCTTTATTTTTGGTAGTTCTTCTATCTCAATRCTATTGCTTTTGCTGTTGTTTTAATTGCAGCAGTGCCAAGCACATTAGATAGAATCCCACTGTGCTGTGTGTACAAACACAGACCAGAAAGACTTCTCTTCATCAATACCTAATGTTCTTCTTTCTCCTGTGTGGAGCTGTACTTACCATTTGAAAATGTATTTTCTTCTGCAGTTACCACTCTTTGATCTTTCTTTATTTCTCTCTTCTCTATTTCTGTYRTGTGATCAGGAGCTGCTWCTTCTTGGATCTTTCAGGATCTTTCTTCTTGGATCTTTCAGGATCTTTCTTCTTGGTTACTACGTCTTAGGGGGATGGTCTTAGTCCACATGCTTGTCCACTTACACAACTCCTTCTGATACTCCTCTGTTGACTCAAAACGCATTGGAATGGGTTTCTGGRCACTGTCTATCTTCCCTGGACTCTTTGTCTTGTTGCACTTGAGAGCTGTTGCTTTGTGTGGCAGATCAGGACATCTTGGAAAGTCATAGAGTTGTTAGCACTGAAACGTTCTTAGATGCAAGTGCTTTTGCTTCTTTTTTTCKGGTCAGGATTTTCCATGGTCCTTCACAGCTGCTGCATTTTTTAAAGAACTTTATTCTTTAAAGTGCTCAGGAGTTATATGAGATATATGAGATATGAGATGGTAAAGCAAGGTGTGAGTGTAAATACAACAATCCGCCAACTCCCATTTCTGTGCTTTTAGGATAATGAATACATTACTTTAGATTGCACTAACGGCTAAAGATCCCAAACAAGAATGGGATTAAAAGCTGTCAGTGAGCAAAGGAACTTGGSCAGGAAGCAACCCAGTGAACAGCCAGGGGTTGTGCTCTTTGGAGCTGATTCTGCTGGAGCTCACGTATTGCCCTGCCTTGGTCAGGGCATCCTTCCWCTGCCAAAGGGAACAGAGTAGTGGGGAAATTGCGACAAGCCCAGCAAACTACATTGGTGAGGGATTATTTTTCTGATTTATCGTTCCACATCCCCTCAGTTTCACTGTGTATTTGTAATAAGAGGCTAATTAGGGGAGGGTTTTCACCGCTTTCAGCAGTTTGTTTCTTTGTTGGCTCTTTCTGATTTGTTCCTGCTCCAGCCACATGTTGCTCCACTCTCTCTGAAGCTTTTTCATGGTTTTGACTATTYCTACTTTGCATTTTAAAATTCATTTTAAGCCTTGCTGGGTCCTGTTTTCAGACCAAGTCTTGAGATCCATACATGTTTGCAAGCATCTTGCTGATTTGTAAAATGGCCTCTTGTAATATATTCTTCATTTGTTTGGATGTTTTTGTTTCATTTATGATTTTTTTTTAACCTATAGGTGCAAAGACCAATGCTCATTGAACTGCCACACTACCCAACTTAATTTAAGAGTTTAGAGCATAGGAGTGATGAAAATTGTTCCTTACAAAGGCCATGTGCTGGGCACTGCTGAAATGCATTTGTTGGTTTTGCAGTTTGCCTTTGGCAGCTCCCTCTCTATAGAGATGCCTGGAAGTAGCTTCAGTCTTAGCTGAAAATACCTGTCTTTGTCATCTCCCAGGGTATTATCGACAGCCCTATGCTTGCCAGCTTTCCTAGGTCATCTGTCACATCTTTCCAGGAGAAAAACAGGATATGTGTCATCTATGCAAAATGTGCCTGGATTCTTCAGCAGGATTTACAAGCTGAACAGGTGTATTTCTAGATATCATGAAATTCATTGGGGTGTCTTAGAATTTAACTGCTCGTTTGCAAGCTACCTCCCTGTTCCTGCCGGTGAATGGGTGTCRTATGCACACATAAGCACTGCATATACTTGGCAAATGCTGCCTGCTATATCTAAGTCCAGCCTAACCATGACACAGGAAGGCATTCTAGTTTGCTCTGTTTAATTTCCACAGTCAACGGAAGCATTTCTGTGTCTGCCTTGGGAATCAGCTGAGCTGGAGATGTGCTAGATACTGAGTGTTCACTGTGTGATTGTGCAGACCCACAGCTTGGATAGTCTCTTCTCTTGGCAGCCTGAGAACGTTCTGCATGCAGCAGCAAGGTTAGCAGTGGCATCCCATCTCCCTTTTTCTTTTTTAAGGATGATGATTGTAACTGCTACCTGCATGAAATCACATACGCCAGTAATTCGGCTTATAAGTCTTTAAGTGCAATGCAGAAATACTGGCAAATATTTAAAGTAACCTTTAGCCCGTAACAAACCGAGCAGCTCTGTTGTTTGCTAAAAAACCCCTTCAGCCTTTTTTGAATCTGCAGCATTGCATTTACATCTCTGTGCTCAGATAAATGAAATCTGGGGTTCCTTTTGCTGACGGTCCTTCCATGCTGTCGTATATTTGTTATGCTCTCCTGTGTTTAAATTATCCCCAGCTGAAGCTGGATTTTTGCTGAGAGCTGTTACATAATTGTGCTGCTGCCAACACACTTGCAGAACTGTGATCCTCTTCTTTGTAATCAGAAAAGCCTAAGGTGAGTAAATATTTGTGGGCTAAATGCTCCCTTGTTCGAGCTCTGTAGCAACAGAAGTAATGAGTTACAGAAATAAAGGGAAGTGAAAGGAAATGGATCAAATATCTAACATACTGGACCTGAAAGCTCRATGTGAAATCCCAGGATAGACTTAGCAGGAATGGCTGTTGTTGCTATTAGCTTTGGGTAACAGTGCACAAAATGGTGAAGGACCCATAGAGACTAAAACTCCTGTCAGGTCTTTGTCTGAACAGCTGACACGTCGGCTGCTTCTCTGCTTGCAGTGGACGTGGTGCTGCTTTAACCTGCCTAAAGAGCCGGGACAGCTGGAAATTAAGCAGTAGTTCTGCCCAGGCTGCTCTTCCAGATCCTCRGAGGGAACTTAGTGCTTTAAAGCCCCTTGTAACCACTGGCTCACCCGGGGCTTTTTGCACGACCTCCATAGAGGCTGTTCGGTACTGAACTACAGAGCTGAATTTAGGGACGAACCGCATCTCGTGTGCCAGAGTGCTCCGCTCCATGCTGCTCCCTCCTGGATGAGGCTCTGGTTCGTGTTGCATCCTGCTGAGATGGGATGACTGAGAGAGAGGGGCTGGAACTGAGAAGTCGGACCTAGTTTGGGAGTTTTTTGCTCTCCGGTAAGGTAGTCGTACAGCTAGTATTTTTGGAGAAGTATGAGAGAGGAGTGTGAAATGGACATCAATATTCATTTACAACCTTCCCCTCCTTGCCAGCTCCTTGGTGGGCTGTGTGCCTGCTCTGTTCCCTTCARATAAGGAGCCAGTGCCCCTTGCAGTGAGAAGTTAGGGGTGGTTTGCTTCAATCCAGGTGTTACAGTCCATCCGTGAGGGTCAGAGCCTTCCTCACTGCCAAGGGAGATGGATATCTTATCTGTGGTGGATGGAGCTGGAAACCTAGACCCYGCTGACTCTTAAACTGTGTCGTTAGACTTAAGAAACACTTTAGGAAGGARGTATTTTGTTGGGCAACAAAACCCTGTGGTGTGGAGGGTAGTAGTAGGACTGTTGGCTTCCTCATGTGAGAGAAAYGTTGCAAACTGACAAGCTTCTGTTGCACCTTCTGTCTACCCCATAGTTCCATTTTAGCTGTGGTACTCAGCAGAGAGACTGTTGCTGCTCTGAACTCTGGCTCTYAGTGACACGCTGCAAATTTGACATAGAGAGCAGTCCCTCACTGCCTCRTAGGTAGTGGCAGTCCTCAAAGGCAAGAGGAAGTATATGTGCTTGCCYTCAAGGACTTTGCTGACTCTGTGATTGATTTCTTGGATTGCTTTTTGCTTGTCTTCTTCACGTCATCGGAGTTGGGCCTTTGTTTTCCGTTGGCTTTGAGCTGAGCTTGAGCTTCCTTTCCCACCTGGACACATGTTTCTCCTCTGGAGTCTGGGTGTCAGGAGCAACGGCTGACCCGTCAGGCCCTGAAACCTCTGGCTTTTTCAGCAGGCTGCTTTTTCGTAGCTGCGCCACCGTTACCCCTGCAACCTGGAACCTGGTCGTGCCCAGGCAAGGCGAGTATTGGGTGCAGCAGGGAAGGAAGACTCTCCCACCATTTTTTCACCTGGGGTGTACATGAAAGGAGCTTGTCATGTTCTAAAACTGTTCCCTGCAATTTTGCTGGTGATGACAGTTCTTGGATAAGAGCTTCCAAAGGTAGGCCCTCTGGTTAGGGAGTTGAGCATATTTGCTGTTGGCATTGCTGCGTTTGAGGCCCCTGTTGCCTTCACCATTTCATCTCTTGCTGTGTTTTGCACGTGCTGAAGTGTCCTCCCCAAACTTCACATCCATATGTTAAGGGGAGCTCTATTTAGGCTACTCGCTTATTTCTATAAAATCATTGAACGTAGAGCAGCACAAAAAGGAGCCTTCGTTTGGGGGGGGTTTGTTGAGRCTCCACTGCCCTGCTGCCTGTTCTGATAGTTCTGATGCTACGAGATCAGAGCTATGTGATGCAGGCAGCAGTACCAAGAGGAGGAGGGAACAGTCCAAAGCAGCGTGTGYGTTGCTCAGTGCCTGGACTTGTTTGGTGGCACTTGCCTGTACAATCTGTCGTGTCTTAAGGCATTACCTTGSGAGCTGCTGTGCCTATAAAAATGATGTCATTTTTGTGAGTTTGCTAGACCACTCCCACACACCTCTTTGGGTTTTAGCTCCTTTACCAGCATCTCCACCGCGTCCATGGGGAAATGGCATCATTCACAACTACCAAGGTTACAGCTTTCCAGCTCTCCCTCCGTAAATGCTGCAACTGACACTACAGGTGACGTCCAGGGAATGGTCCCAAGCTCCTGGCCTGCTGCTGASCTTTATTACAAGTGTCAGTGCAGGGCTTATTGGTAACGAGCTACRTCTCACCATTTATGTGCATGGGGCAGCAGGAGAGGAGCACTCTGCACTTTAAGACCCTGTCCTTTAGTTCAGCTGTCTGCTGCTGTGCCCTCCCTTTGCAGCCCCTCATGTTGCCTCTTCTGCCGCGTGCCTGTGCACCAGTAGAGACTGGAGAAGCTGGGCAGTCGCTACTTCTCCCTCTCCGTATGTATTTTATTCTTTTGAATTTTCTTTCTTTGTTGTTCCTTACCGTTCCAGCTGTTTTGGAGGGAGCCCAGCTGGATGGCCTCYGTGCTGCAGGGGTCCCAGCTGCTGTATTTGGTTGGGGGCCGCTCCCCACAGAATAGCTCCCTTGCCTTCCACACCTCTCTTTATCAGCAGACACTGATAAACAGACACTTTTCCTCTATAGGAAAAGCCCTTTTGCCTGCCTCTGTCACCTATTTCACATCACSTGCTGGGGCAACTCAGATTAGGTAGCGATTAAATTAACTTTCACCCCAACCGTCTCTTTATAGCTAAAGCCTTTTGCATTTATGGGGGGGAAAAGAAATCTGGAGAGCTCTGAGCTGTTCCGGCTGCTTCTCACAGGGCTTAGAGCACTTTCATATGCAATCAGTGGGGAAGCAACACAGGAGCTTCTGTCCCCATGCTCAAGGTCACTGCCTTTCCTGGGAATGCTGCCCTCTGGATCCCTGCTCCGAGCTGCCCCAGCATGAAGACTCTAAGGAAACTCAAGCACTCTTCATGTGCCATTCTCATGTGACTTTTTGTACCTACGTATGAAGATCTGAACTAATATTGCTGTAAAGAAAGATACAGATTAATATAGCATATTATATAAAGATATATGTACATAAACCTTTCTGTATATTGTATGGCACTGTGTATAAAATGGTTGTAGAAGCATGACTGGTGTATGTGACTGTTCCCGAGCCTGAACTGGAGAATGATCGTAATGAGATTTGCCTGAGGCTCTGTCCTAAAAGACTGTGTGTGTTTGGAAGCTGGAAGCAGCTGCATTGTTACTGCAGAGTGCCGAGGAAAATGAGGAGGACACTCCATGTCGGCAGCTCTCTGAAGGGTTCTGTGGAGCAATTCAGGTGCTGCGGGAGGCTGCTTGTCTGGTCTGCTCTAGGGCTGCTCTAGCCCTGTCTGGTCTGTACCTCCACCTTCCATGGATTGGGAGAAAACCTTGGGGGARCATCACAGTCTCTTGAAACTAGCTTGGCACTTGCCCCGTGAAACCAAGCGTGCACGCTGCAAGAGACCCAGCTTGGAGTGATCTCCAACCTTTTTCCTCTGGTAGAGAAGAGAGAGAAAAAGAAGCTTGGCACTTGTGGCTATGGGATGCTTGAATTCAGCATGCCACGCGAGAAGAATGGCGTTAGTGCAGAGGTGTTGGTTAAGAGGGGATCTTTGGTAAAGTTACAGGGAGAGGAAAGGGACTGAATGCAAGCAGGAATAGCGTGGGCTTCTACCACGTGGAGAAGAAACAACACTGAGCTCCATCTGTGAAGAAGAAAGTGAGCTGGAATTGGTGAGCAGAATTTCACAGGAATCTGGCAGTAAGTACTCTTGAGAGCAACACTTCTTAGGGTAGGTTTGTAAAGCAGGGTATGAATGTTGGGTGCTGCTTATGCACCAAATTGCTGTTCATGCTCTGAAAAATACTGCTTTCCCCTTAATACGGTTACTAYGACTACCTGGACCGAGGGTAAGGTAAGGAGAGTAAGGGAAGCCAATGGATTGGGTTCGTGAAAGGTACAGGAGCTGTCTGACCTGCCGTGAGAAATATGGGCAGGTAAAAGGGATATCTAGGAGAAAACAGTCCTGCTAATGGCTGCATGGATTAGTGTTTTTTKGGGKTTTTTTTTTAATGGTTGTTCCTGAACAAACTTCGTTCTGACATGGAATTAAGAGCTACAAAGCGGCCAAACTACTGAGTTCCTATAAAAACGTCTAGGAAAAGTGCTGGTATATATAAAATGCTTGTCTGATGCTGGGGGGATTATTTGGCCTTTCTTTCCCCCTGCCCACCCCCTAACCGTCTCCGTTAGCCTGATAAAAGGCTATTACGTCTTCTATAAACACTTTCTCAAGCTACAAGGAAAASAGCAGCAAATGTCTGGATACTACCTTTGTATAAACATAAAATAATCCATGCTTAGGGCTGAGTGACTGTTTTAATAGAATTAGTACGGTGAAAGGTGCTTTAAAGCCTCTTTYGCTACTAAGGGCCTTAGCTAATGAATGTAGCTGGGGATGTAGCTGCCATTTCCAGGAAGAATGTTGGACCTGTTGGTGGCCGCAGGAGAATTTTGCTGAGGAACGTGGTGGGTTTTCAACCTGTTATCCCTAAAACATCCAGAGCTGTACCGGAAACCAGTTCTTAAAAACAATTTGCAAGCCAAGCCGCTGCATTCCCAAGCAAACAAAGCGTGTGAAAACTAACAGCAACGTATGGATGCTTTAAGGTGTTATAATTACTTGTTAGTGAGAACTGCAGGGCAGCGTTATGCCACTCGGGAAAGTGTTTTTTCCTGTTTTTTTTCCTTATTTTTCATTTATTTTCAAGAATGCTAGCCAGTCCTTCAGTTAAAAWAAGAAGAAAAAAGGTTATGAAATGATAAGCTAGAGGTGACTGTACAGAGATTATCCTTTAAAAAATAATGCCAAGAAAGGTCACCAGTTATTTAATTGGAATGTGTGCTTATTGGAAGAGATGTTGATGCGGTTACTTCTATTACACAAAATTTGACTTGACCAAGGGATATTTCTTGAGAACAATGTTAAGCTCAAGGGAAATAAAACCAGTTTACAGATGGAAAGGGCTTTTATCCGAGCAATATCACTAGCTCCCAGGGATTTGACAAAGGTTGATATAGTTCCCAGTAATGGTACAGTAGGAAAAAAAAAAAGGCGGGGAGGGGGAGTATCCTGTTTGGAATTGGTGAGTGGATCCTGCTTGGATTTACAGGGCTGCATTAACTGAGAGCTGAGCGAGGAGCTGGTGCAAACGGTGACGAAACCGTGACGCCGTTGCTGGCGCCGCAGGGCCGGGTGCTCCTCGTTGGCCGTGTCAGCCCCCCCGGGGCTGCTTTCGGTGGCCGGGCTCTGCGGCAGAGGGAGCTGTGCCCGCGCGCGTCGCTGCCGCTGCCTTGGCACGCGTGAGCTTTGCAGCCCGTGGCCCGCTTTAGCGGAGCACCCGAAACCGTTCCCGGCGCTCCGCCTGCTCCTCCCGCTTGCCCTGGAGCTGCCAAGGGGGCAGYAATGCATAGACTTGGTGGTCAGCGGGCGTGCGGTGGGTTAGGCCCCCCTGGGGTCTTGCTGCTGGGAGGCCTCACGTGTGCTGTGACCCGGCGCGAGCTCCGTGGAGAAGAGCCTGGGGAGTCAATGCGGCAGCGGCGGCAGCATGAACGAATAGTGTGGCTGGCTCTTCGGAGAGCCCCTTGCACTGAAAGCAATGATGACCGCCAAGGTAGCTGAGCCTCTTCCGATGGTCAGGAGCCACAGGAGCTGAGCACGGATGCAAAACACTCGTTCTGGTTGTTCTGAATCCCAGAAGCGCTGCTTTGAATCCCCACGCTCGCGGCTGCAGCCCATCTCCGGGATGGAAGTATGTTCCCCTGCAGGCCATCCTCCCTTCTTCATCAGTAAATCCCTGGTGGTGGTGTCTCCGTCTTGGGAACAAGCCTCTTGCAGTTAATGAATAACCAGCAAGAGGGTTGGCGGCGGCGCGGTTCTTTAGCCGAGGAGAGATAACAGACCGGGCTCCCAGGAGGCTGCTTCCGCCTCCCGTGCCCTGGGAGCTGCCTTGGGTGTCTGCACGGGTTTGGAGAGGAGGAGGAGGAGGGCGCATCGTCTGCTCCCTTTTCCCTGCCCGCTGGCTGGTTGAGAGGCTCGCGGTCTCAGTGTCACAACCCAAGCAGGTCCTCAAAGAAAGGACAACAGGCCAGACTGGCCTGGAGAAGCTTCGCCTGTCTGGTGTGTCTGTACTGGCCCTTGTGGTGTTGCATGCGGAGTCAGGCACAGAAGGCCCAAAAGGTTTCTGCAGGGGGTTTGTWCTTGCATTTTATGCCGTTGAAGCTGAGGAAGAAACTCCCAGCAAGGGCTTGCCTGCACTCTTTAGTTTGCTGCATTTGCCTGCAGCACGGGTGAGAGGCAGCCCCAGCAAGCAGCGCTTTGCTCCGGTGGGTGCGGAACATCCATTAGGAAAAGCCCAGGTGTTCTTCAGCTATAATAACCACCCATGCTGAGGAGGTCTAAAAGCAAAGAGCAAAGGTATCGGGCAACCTAGTGAGAGAGACCCGTGCAGAAAATGAGAAAGATGCACGTGGGCACCAGGGGAAGAATGAAAAGCCCTTCAATTCTTATAAGATTGCTGTGCTGAGAGAGGTGGAGAAGTGGGCATGTTCCCTAAAGTCAAGGGGAGGTGAAGGATGAGGATGAGGAGTCCAAAAGGAGAGACTGTTGGTATGAATGCAAGATGCAAGCCTTGGTTCTTCATATGGCCYGTTATTTACACTTGCTAAACCCAATCATATCGTCATGGGTCGTCACAAAAGGGAGGACTGCTTGTGAATGAGAAATGGTCRTGTAGAAAGTCGGCTGGATCCTCTTGCCAAGCCTTCATCTGTAGTTCCTTTGGTGTCCAAACGGGGAGGGATCTCCTAAGCTGGGGTGCACGGGCAGCGTGGTGGGACCCAAAATCCCTCCGTCCCCAGCAGCAGGTGCCCAGCTGAGGCTAGATACGGAGCTGCTTTGCTTCCTCGTTCAGAGTCTCTCCGCTGGGCAGCCTGTTCTCAGAATTGCAGGAAGAGAGCAATTAGGAGACACCAGTGATAACCGTATCAGCGAGCTGAGGCTAGCCAGGCCAATGACCTGGGAGTGAATGACAGTCTCCTTTGTRTTGCTCTGACATTATCTCTTCCCAGTCCCCTCAGGTTTCCCTCGGTCTTTCTGTGTCCTCTGGTAAAGCTCAAATGCAAGAAGAGGAGGAAGAGAAGTTTCATAGGAAAATGAGAAGCGGAACACAGGGTTAGGGCTTCTCCCTACGCTGGTATTCCCCATCCCAAAGGAGATTTCCCAAATATCCCTTCACCTTTCCCTGCAGTTGTCTCCCTTCTGAGCTGTACAGAACATGTTGCTGCTGCTGCTGCCGGAGACTGTCAAGTGCMGTAAGAATGGATGGGATAACTCTGGTATCCGAAGCCCTTTCCATAACGTCTTGGTAACTAAATCACTTTATGGACCACACATGCTCTCTGCTCACAGTTGCATTGTATAGCAGCTGCACTGTCTCATTACAGCTCCCATGGTATAATTAAATCAACCTGACTCCTGTTCTCACCTGCCTTCTACTATTGATAACAAAAAGAGAATCCGCTTTTCAGTCATACGGATCAAAGAGATTCTACTTCAGTCTCTGGCTACAAACCTCAAGCTGCTGCATCCAGCCTTGGTGAAATTTCCAAATAATTTCTGTTCGTTATCCTATGTCTTTGCGTGGCACTACCATATACATGTCCCTTTAATGCATTTCAGCTGCAGRTGTTGGTCAAATTTGTTAAAGTACCTTATTTCCCCCCCAACACCCCGAGGTTAAATTTAGTAGCGAACTAGGCTGCGCTTAGTTAAGGGAAAATTTAACGTATCACACTCGATTGCACGTTATTTTCAGAGCTGGGAAACGCAGCTGAGGTGAGAGTGTCCTCCCTCTGCCATGTCTGAATGGCACGGACCGTTCTAAATACACGGTGCTGAAGCCTGGTGGGCTTGGGACGATTTGCGGTGGCCTGTGGATGTGGCCTGCTGCTTGGTGGCCAGTCRGCTGGAGCTGCCGTGGATGTGTGGAGGTGGTTTGGAGTCTGCGTTGAAGGGTGGCTCTGCAAAGCAGGGCCCCAAGCTCTGCGCGGTCGTGCTGTAGCGCAGGCAGTGCTCGCCTAACCRTTGACTAAGCGGTGTCGTTGACTGCATTCCCATGGAGTTACTCATATAAACGTTAGTCTTCGTTTGTAGGGTTTTGATCGCTGTGTGGTCACGCTGAGTTCAGTGGCAGGCTCAGAGCGGCCCTGTCACACCAGATAAGACCGTTGGCTCTTCCAAGGAAGTCAGGTGGGGTCAAGGAGAGAAGCTTCTCCTTTGCAGCCTTGTGTAGCAGAATAATGGGCAATATGTAAGTGCTGCACTTAAGTGGAATATGTGTGCTCTGGGAACAAGCTGGCTCCAAACCCTGGAACAGGGGACAGGTTATCTTCCCTGTCATCTTGCAKGCTCCCCTGGATCAGGAAGCAAACCTGGTCTCGGCAAGGATGGCTCTGAGGTTACACTTAGGATACACCTCTTAGCAAGTCCAAAAACTCTTAACTGCAGCGTATAAAAGTACCAGAGTGATTGTCAGCTCCTAGGTSACTCCTGTGGCTCCAAAGCTTCAAAAACCCTGGATAGCAAAGGAGGTTGGTTGCCTATACAATTCACATGTTCCATGTGAAAGTTTCAGGACATTGTAATTAATAGACGGCAAAATCTATACATACTGTATTATCTAATTAGACATCCCTAAAGAGAAGTCTTTGCTGTTGGCTCTGGAAAGATTCAGGCCCACGTTTGCACCTTCCCTTGCAGAAATGAGCCMCAGCAGCTGCTGTGAATATTTCCCTTCCTGCCCTTGTCCTTCGTACTGGCAGTTTGCGAGGCCCCGTGTCCCTTAGTGCAGCGGTTGCGGTGGTTTTGGTGAGTTCCAACCCCTATGGAGTTGTCCCAGAAAAGCAGCAGGTCTGGGAGTGGAGGCTCCCAAACGCATCCTGGCTCCGTGGAGGGGTGGAGATCCGTCCTGGTCTGGTCCTCAGGAGGTCTGTCCTGTGGTGGGGAGTGCTCGGTGCCTGGTGGAGGTGACGCAGTGACTTCTACCCTCATGAGACCGTCGTCATCTCRTCCTTCCCTTTTAGGAACTGAGTTCCTGAAGAGCATCTTTCAGGTGCCTGCCCCTCCGTTAAACGCACAGGAGGTCGACTAGAGCATCCTGAAGCTCCATAGTGAGGCACGGCTGCACACACGGGGGTGATTTTGTCTGCATCGCTTCCTAAAGAAACCAGCCGAAACCCAAAGAATAAGGAATCAAAATTGCTAATGTCAAACTCCCTTTGATATGGACACTTAGAGACTGCACCTTGTTTTTTTTTTTTACTATAGTGAAATTCAACTAAATCGTMATTTCTGGTAACTTTAATGAGATGAGCATCAAAACCTAAACTGGTATATGCGGAAGATGCCTAAGAAATATATATTTGAACTCTAGGAAAATGTAACCTATACGAACTATTAATACGAGATATTCGGTATTGCAGCGTCTCCAAAAACTAATAAGCATCCAGTTTGTCACGTCCATGCGGAGCCACATTGGGAGCAATCTCTTGACCCGGGCGCTCTGCTCAGCCGAGYCTCACGTTAGCCACATTAATGAGGTGGGTTCGTTTGCAACACGATGATTTGTACTCGATGATTTGCCCAGGTCCGGGGGTAGCAGGTCCCTGTTGATAACATCATCTCTTTTTCCCCATTGCCYGTTTCCAGCACCTCTCGCCATCCAGCCTCCCTTGTAGGTAGAAGGAAATCCCAGGAGTCGCTCTGTGGGGCCTATGTCTGTATTAGCTCAGCTTGGTAGACCTGGTTCCTCTTGCCCAGCYTGAAATAGGGTCAGCTGTTCAGGGAGTCCCTTTGGTCCGCGGTGCAGGGCTGGCGTGTGCATCCACAGCCAGTGGAGGGAACATAGAAAGACACCAAAAAGTCTCACAAATGCATCTGAAAAGCCTAACTGTGCCTGGGGGCTGGCGTTTTGGGGAGGAGGGGGACGCTTCGATCCTTTTTCCTCTTGTTTTAAACTGGACTTTGAAAYTGAGCACTGGGGCGAGCGGCATCCACACCTTCCATGAGTAATATCCCTCCCCGCCCTGCTAGGCTCACACTCCCAACCAACCSCGCGGTTCTGGAGAGGGCAGTGTTTACGGAGAGCGTGACCCGGAGGAAATGAGGAGGGGAGCGGGAGAGACGAGGGAAATGGGGAGGACGGGGTCAGGGAAAGAGCGGCAGGGGGAACGGCGGAGGGGAGAGCCGAGAGCTCCTGTTCCCTGGAGTGGTTTGCTCTGCAACTCGAAGGTSTAACTCAAACTCTGTAACTCCAAGGGATGCCGCTTAATTTCTCTGTGCTTAGGGCCGCTCGCCGTCTCTTGGGGATTATACAGATGCAACTCTGTAACGCCAGAGTTGCAATGGTTTCAGTAAGGGWCCCATCAGGAGCATCCCCCCTCAGTGTATATTGACCCGTTTTCCTTAACTGGGAAGGAAATTAAGGGATGGGGAAACACGGCATGGCTTTCACAGGCTTGGGTTTGGACAAGTGCCACCAGCCTGACCCATTCCTTCCAAGAGCAAAGTTAGTGTAACCTCTGTTAGCAATCATAAAATGCCTGATACCGTGGTAAAGAGATCMTACGTGCACACAGATAGAACCATTTCAAGCCTACATTTTTGCTCCTGGGATACCGTGTTGATGTGCTGGGWGCCTACGTGTGCTGTGCTAGGCTAGGCTGGCCTCGTGCTAAATGCACGGCAGCGGCTAAATTGGGTTGACGTTCACTCTCCTAACAGGTATCKTCAGATTCTTTACAACCCCAGGACACCAGAGTGTTTTATGTCTCCTCCCGAGACTTGAAGAATGGCTTCCAATTCTCTGGTGTCCCCTGAGCAACCTTGCACTTTCTGGGGATAACCCTGGGATCACAGAAGGGCTGAGATTGGAAGGGACCTCTGGAGATGAGCTGGTCCATCCCCTGTGCACAAGCAGGGCAGGGTTATCTGGAGCACGTTGCCCAGGGTGGTGTCTGGGGTGGGTTTTGAATAGAGCAGGAAACTTCACAGCCTCTCTGGGCAATGTGTTCCAGTGCTCTGTCGCCTTGTCACCTTCACGGTCAAGGTGGTCTTTAAATTCAGGCAATTTTCTGGTTTTTATGGTCATTGCCTCTTGCCTGCATTGGCCACCACTGCAAAGAGCCTGGCCCCATCCTCTTGACACCCTCTCTCCATACACTTGCACACGCTGATAGATCCCCCTCAGCCTTCTCTAGGCCAAACGGGCCCCGCTCCCTCAGTCTGCCCTCACAGGAGAGACGCTCCAGCCCCGGATCATCTTTGCAGCCCTACGCTGGACTCTCCAGTAGCTCCATGTCCCTCTTGTGCTGCAGAGCCCAGGGCTGAGCAGAGGGGCAGGGTCCCCTCCCTCGCCCCGCTGGCGACGCTCTTGCTGCCGCCCGGGATCCCATTCGCCCTCTTCCAGAAAGTATTCCTGGACCGTTTCCTATAGAAACGAGCTTTTCTTTACTGTGTTCCCCCATGGTATATACTTAGAACGTTTATGAGAAGGGCAGTTTGGTGGGGGTTGCAACCACCCTCTGCTTCACTCTCAGGTGCTTTTTCATGTCCCGCTAGCAGCATATACGTGTGTGGCACGTTAGGGTGAAGGGCTTCTGCCTTAGGAATGGGGAATCCTAGCCAAAGAAATCCGCAAATTTTCCAGAGAGTTACAAATCCAAGGGAGATCACACTCGGAGTCGTTGTTCTACAATATTCCGGTGGTCCTTGAGCCGGCTTTGGGACCCGGTGCTGTAACAGGCAGGAGTTTGTTCCCGTATCYGTGCAGCCTGTTCACGGGTTCTTCCGAGCGCCTTGGCAGTCACCAGCGAAGGGACCCAGGACAGTCCTGGCCTGACCACGGCATCCCCTTGTGCCCGGCTAGTTGAAGCTCTCTCCTTCCCCTGCCATTCCKTGGAATTGTGACCTTTCCCCCAGCTCATGGTACTGCCAATTCCCGACCTTCCAGGCCTTCCAGAATGTGCCCCTTAGCTCAGAWGGGGAGGGGAATGGGATGCGTGGCCCTTGCGGAGGGGAGCGGGAAGCTGCATGGGGGATGCGCTGTAGGCTCTAGGGCACAAGGATAAGACAGATGGAAAAGGCAGTGAAAAGTGGCAGAGGTTGAAGTGCACGAGACRCGTTTCTAAGGGGCCTCTCTTGAAAACCCTCCTTTACCGCAAGGGGTGTGTTACTGCACGGGTAAGACTCTGTGTGAATATAGGAGGTCAGATCTGATCCTAAACGAATAAAAACTTCCCCGAGATGTCCGGGCACCCTCCAGGGGCGGAGAGAAATACAGTCCTCAGAGGTAGCCCTGGTTGTGTTTGGATTCTGCTCCGGTCGCTTGTTAGGTTTGGGAGAATTTAACCCTGGTCTAAGGGCCTGATTTCTCACAAGGAGAAAGGAACCGGCCCCACTTAGATGGGGGTTAGSGCTGGGGCTCCGCAGCGGAGACAGATCCCAGCAGAGCAATGTTTTSCTTCCTGCCCATGCAGCTCGTGTCTGAAGCTGGGGGTTGGGGAAGATGAGTGTGTATGTGATATATGTATGTGCAGGAGCGAGGGGTGTGGGGTAACAGAGAATAACAATTGTCTTAATAGAAAGAGAGGGAGGGAGGGAGGGAGGAGGGAAAAAAAAGGCTGTTAAGCTCTTTCTTTCCAACCCTGAAATAATAGACCTATTACTATCCCAAACATCAGCCCCCTCCTCTCCCCATTCCCCTCCCCAGAGAAGAATTGGTCACTGCACAGCTGTGTGAGCGAGGAAAATATATTTATATATATAAGAGAATCTGCCCTTCTGAACTGGTTTGTGGAGATGGACAAAACCTCATTGTGTGCTTTATCTGCCCGCAAGAGAATGGTGCCACAGTCTTTGGCTGGCAGGGGCTCCGCGTTTGGTTAACTGTGGTGAGATAACTGTAACTTCATTTAGATACTGTCCTGTGATTTTTTTTTCTTTTTTTTAAGGCATTATTATTGATTGTGGCCACATCTGGGGAAGGAAGCACAACTGTCTGTCCTTCTTCCCCCCCACCCCGGGCCACCGGTGGCTTTTTCCCCTTCTCCTAGGGCTGAACAGGGGCAGGCAGATGACCGAGGTTTGGGGCGGGCGTTCGCGCCCCCTTCCCACTTTTGCTCTTTAGATCCGCGGGGCAAAACAAGCGCGTTGCGGTGGAGGCGGGTGGGGAAAAACACGTTGCGCGGCCTCCGTGCGAGCGCTGCCCGCCCTCGTGGGGGGCCCCGGCGGAGGAGGAGGAGGAGGAGGAGGAGGAGCGGGGAGGAGCGCGGCCCGCCCCGGGGCGCAGCGCGCGGCGGAGGCCCGTGGGCAGCGGGCGGCCGCGCTCGCCGCCCGCACCGGCACCGGCACCGGCACCGGCGGCGCTGAGCGCGGCCCCGGCTCGGAGCCGCCGTGCGGGGGATGCCCCGCGGCGGGCGCCCGCGCTAGCCCCGGCCGTGCGGGGCGCCGCCGCTATGGAGGTGGTGGACGAGACGGAGGCTCTGCAGCGCTTCTTCGAAGGTAAGCGGCGCCCCTGGGCCGCKGCGGCCGCCGGGCCCCGCACCCGGAGCAGCCTTGGGCGCGAGCGGGACGCGGGGCACGGCCACCGCCGCGGCCGCCCCTCCGTGTCCCCAGGGTGGGTGATACCGCTGTGCCCATGGGGGACACGGGCGCATCCTCCAGGGTCCCAGCCGTCGCAGCAAGGACTTGAGAACCCGTCGCCTCGTTCCTCGGGCGCCAGCATACGGCCCGGCAAGGACCCCGGTACGCGCCTCCTTTCTCAGAGCAGACGTAGCCCCCTTGCAGGCTCCTGCTTCTGGAAGGGATCCCGGACAACGGCACCCCACCAAACTCCGGCCAGCCTCGCCACTTGCCTCAGGATTAGAGGCTTCTCCGCTTTTTTCCCGAGCTATCGCCCCGGGAACGGCGCTTTGGAGGCGTTGCAGTGCTTGCACGCTTGTTGCACGCTTCCGCTGGGGGAACGGTCCTTCTTTGCCCTAGAACACAGCCCATAGCGTCGCAGCGGGCCTTGAACCGTCTCTCCCGTCGGCTCCGGTAGCTCCGCGGCATTCAGACCCTCCGTCGGCGGCTCTGTTGCTGTGCGGCAGCTTTTCCTGAGAGCCSTTTTGGTAACGTGGTCGTAAAGAGAGTCGAGGCTGTCGAGCAGGGGTGGCTACGTGGCTGCTTGCCCAGGAGGCCGTCGGGCTGAGCTGCTGCGTCCCAGCTCCGAAGCTGCGTTGACGTGCGGCCCCTGGATGTTCTCCGTGCCCCTCGTCATCCCTTTATCACCCGGGACTGCTGCTTCCCTTGGATCTGTGTCCTCATTTCCCTCATCCTTTTTGGCCCCTGGGTCTTGCCCGTTGATTTCGTTTGGCTTTTTATCTGGTGGGCCCTCCCCGGGGTCCGGCTTTCGGCCGCGCGGTGTACCCGGCCGTGCAGACCCCCTTGCGGAGGGAGGATGAGGAGAGCCCCGCGCGGGAGGCAGGAGCGTCCCCGCTCGACCCCGCTGCGCGAGCGGCCGAGCGCTGGCCTGGGGCGGCCCCRTCCCGCTGGAGCCTCCGTCCTGGAGGCCGAGCCTCCTCCGGGGCTTCGTGCCGGGCCTCGCTCGCGGCGGGGTCCGAGCGGTGCTGCCCGCTCCTCTCGGCTCGGGCCGTGGGGAGCCCGCTCGGTTTGCTCCATTGGTCTGTGGAAGGCGGTGGAGATGCCACAAACAGAAAGGGTCTGGGGAGCGCGTTGAGTTTTTGAACCAACTTTGGCCAGCTCAGGCTGCCGGCCGCTTATTTTCGTCTCTTTGGCATCCGCGAGATGCCTCAACAACGCGTCTCTTCAGCTCCCAAGGGAGAAGCATCCCGTGGTTGTTCGAGCCRTGATCCCGGGTTCCTAGGAAGACCGGGATTAGTGGGGATGAGAAGCTTCTTCCCACGTACTCCCAGCCTGATTCCTTGCTGGGGTTGGTTTCGTTTTGAGGATTACGCTTGGATTTGAGGATGACGCGGTCCTCTGAGCACGGTGCACATCCCTGGTGCCCTCAGTCAACGCCCCGTCGTTCTTACACACCTGAGACTCGACGCGTCTCCTGTTTCCATTGAGGGGACGGCATTCACCGCTCTCCTGGCGCGTCCTTTTTAGCCTATTTTATCTTCCCATCTTATATCCACGCGYGTGCCTCCGCAGTGAGGGGACTGAGCTGAAAACACGGTGTCCCCGGGAAAGCGGAGCGCGAGGAGAGCAGACCGAAGGACATTCCTCCAGCTCGCTTAGTTGCTCAGTTACGTAACGTCTTTCTSCGAGTGCTTCGTTTCGTGGAGGAATCCGACGGGGCTGGTTACGTCCCCTGAGCAGCGCCGTTGCTTTAGGGGTCTTCTGAAACGCCACGTGTTGCAGTGGGGCAGTTAAGGGAGAGGGGGGCCTGAAGGAAAAGGTTTAACACGAAGGATTGCTGTTTAGGACAGTTTATGCAAGAGAGGTGAAGGAAAAAGGCTCTTGTGGGCACTCGTTAATCGCAAGGCTTTGAAGCAACCAAACTGATCTCCTGTTATTTAGAAGCGGAGGTTGCTGTTTTAAACTGCTACCGTTACAGCACGGAGTCRGGTTTGCCCTGGAATCTCTGTGTCCTAAAGGATTAATGATTCCTGAATGAGKAATCGAACAGTGAACAGTAGGCCTGTTAGACTTTATTAATTCAGAGACAAACTCGTTAGTAGAACTGGTTCGTTGCTATGCTGTAACCTCTTGGAACCGACCGTGCCTTTCCTCGGCATTCCTTCTCACGGATCGTCTTCCGTCTAAGTGGACATTTCGCCCTAAGGAAACGTCTTCCTGCACACTCACTGTACTTGGATGTAATTTGGGAATTCCCTTTCATTTGCTTGAGACTGGGTTTGAGCCTGCTGTCAGCAATCCCCCCGTGTTTAAGAGTGATCCTTTAGTGCTTCTCCAGCGCTCCGTATTTCCCTGTGTAAGAGCGTCGGGGTCCGGGCTGATCCCAAATCCTGGTTTTACRCCAGCTCCAAAGACAGTGTGACAAAATCCAGCTGTGGAGCAGCACATTTCTTATGGAGGTGACGGTGGTGCTCAAACCTAAGGCTCGTTGCCCGGTCTYAGCCAGTGGAAAGCAAGGCTCGATYGGACGGGTTTCCTMAGTTACAAGGGACAGAGCCTTGTTTTCCTAAGGAAGATGCTCCGTATCTGCTGGAGCAGGATGCTCTTATTACCCTGCCGTGTAGTTCCATGCTCCTTGCTGGTGTCCTCTGAGATTTGGGAAACGAATAGGACGGAGGGCGTTCAGTCTCCGCGAGGAGCGGAGGCTGGAGGGCTTCTACGTGCAATGGTCGTGATTTCATACCCCTCTAGGAGAGGGCATGAAGGCGGTGGGAGCGTGAGATGAGGCTGACAAAGCGGCCTCTGAGGTTTCTTGAAGCAGGCTGGCTCCGTGCTGGGAAGATCATTGCCGTCCTTCTTTATTCATGATGATGATTATTATTAATAATTTGCCGTTTGTTTTGACCCTAGCTAGGAAACCGGGTAGCGCCCAGCAGCTCCAGGTGAAGGGAGCTGATGCCGGTGCTGGGAAGGTTTTGGGGCAGAGAGTGGGGGATGCGGAGGGTCCTGGCGGGGAAGGTGAAGGAGCTCAGTTCGCTCCTTCCGTAGCACTGCAAACGTTTGCCTAAAGCGTTTGTATTTTGTCTCAAAGGAAAAGGAGGGAGTTGAACGCTGCTGACCCTTGGCTGGCATCCTGCTAGAAACCTTACCTTCCTCCCTGCCTACCACTCGCGTAAGGGAAACGGTTACGACAGAGCTCAGCTATTCGGGATCCCTCTCTCTCTCTTCTCGCTCCTTCATGAGATAAGCGGCGCTTAAAGAATGCGCATCGGGAGAGATGTGCACAACAAGGGCCTGGGGGGCAGGGGAGCGGGGGCTTGGGCAGCTTGTGTGCACGGGGCTGGGCCGGCGGGCGACTCGGACGTGCCGGGAGACAGAGCGTAGGAGCGAGGGCTTTGCCGGGCTGGCGGCACCGCGCCGGAGCGTCACGGCGGGAGGCGGAACGCGCTCGCTCCGTGTCGGATGCGCCCGTCCCGCGAAGCAGGGTGCGAAGCGGCGCTGGGGTAAAGCCCAGGGCGCGTGGCTGCAATGCCCTGGGCCGGGCCTCTGCAGGGTGCAGTGGGGCACGCCGGGCCCGGACGGGGGCTCCTCTCCCTGCGCCCATGACGCCGTGGTTGATGGCGAAGGGCCGAGCCCGGAGCGCGCAGGGCAGCGCTGAGCGTGTTATCCAGCGCGGTTGGATTATAGCGCGTGCTGCTGCCCGTCGGAGTGTGTGCGTGTGTCTGCTGTCGTTATGGGTTGCTTTTGGGATGATTTTTATTGTTATTTACTAATATTAGCGCTCTCCACTCTGTTAGCAGCAAACGCCGTTTTGCAGCCCCACAGGAGGAGGTCTGGGCTGTTGCCCCGTTTTCCCTGGATCAGAAAGATGAACTGACGGGGCTAAGGCAGAGAACAATACTCAGCACTCCTGAACTTCCCCTTGTTCACGTGCCTTGCTGCACTCATCTGCACAGGGATGCAGCKCTGCGAAAGGATGGGGAACACCTTTACAGCAGCAGATCGAGGCTCCTCCTGATTGCGCTCAGATCCAGGTGTTCTGCTGGGGCAGGAGCGAGCTGGGCGGGCAGGGCCTTTGCRGGGTGGCCCTGGTCCCTGCTGGGGCGGCGGGGAAGGTAAGAGGCTTTGGAGGGAGCGCTTTGCTGCACAGACCCAGCCCGTGACACAGTGGGCCTGGGGAACCTGGTACAGCASAAACACATGACCAGCCCCCTTGGTAATCCCCTCGCAGAGCCAAATCCCGGAGTGTGGCTGCAACCTCCCAGCCTGCTCCCTGTCCCTCCCACTCCTCTCCCGGGGAACAGAAAAACCTGCAGGCAGCAGCGCTGGGAGCCAGGCGAGCCCAGCTAGGCAGCATAATGGTAGAGGGGCAGAGCAGGGACACAGCAGCAGCTTGACGTCTGCTCTCACCATGCTCAGGATGCGCTGGATCCGAGCAGGTAACGGCACGGATCCCCTAACCCCTCCACGGCTGGGCTCTCTTTCCCCTCTGCCTTCCCGTGTCTTTGTCCAGGTTGATTATTTCCCGATCCTTCCCTCCCTGCCCTCTGTCTCCAGCTTCCGCAGCCTCGCTGAGTTTGTTCCTCGGCTCAGCGGTGAGTCCCGCCTGAGCGCAGTTAACGTGAGCTTAGCAAAGCTCCATCCGTCCATCCGGGCGGAGCAGGGAGGGGAGAAGGATGTTCCCTTGAGCTTGTCCTCAGCGGGCTGCAGGTTTGGCCAAGCTCCACGGGACAATCTTGGATACAGGCGAAGCCGCCACTTCCATCTCGGCAGACCCGAGTGCAGGAAGGTTCCCAGCACCTAAGCGCTTGTCCTCGTTTGTTCCTCAGGACAAGTCCAATACGGAACAATCTGCCACTTAAAAAGCGGCCTTGCAGCTGKGGTGGAACTGTGGGGTCTGCCTCTTCTCCCCAGTTCCTAAAGAARTCCCTTTCCTGGGGCAAGAGAAGGAAAAGGGACACGCAGGTGTGTTAAATGTGTGTCTTTTTGGTGCTGTGTCTGAAGCGTGGGAGCAATCCGYGCTTTCCTTAGCGGGGCTACCTGCGCATGCAGCCCGGCATGGTTCATCCCAAAGGCGCTCGCTCCCTTTCTCGAGGGGTTTCGAGCGTGTTTGTGTGCCAGGAGCTCCGKGAGCCCCGTGGGGGTTTACCCGAGCGTGAGAAGGTGGCAGTGAAGGTGGCTCGGCCGGGACCCATGGAGAGCAGGCGTGGGCGTGGAGGCTCTGCCCCCCACGCTGTGGGGAGCACGGGTATGTCACTTATTGCTCCGAGTTGCATCAGTGGGCGCAGGTCTCGTCTGGAAGGTTAAACGGAGGTTCCTTTTTAGTCTGAAAGTAGGACCTGGGGCTGGTTTGTGSGKGAGCTGCATTCGCCAAGGCACACGSGTGGTGCACCCAGGCGTTTGGCGCGTCGTGTCGCGCSCTAGGAGAGGCCCACCAGGCTGCGGAGCGAACGCTCGTGCGGCCACAGGGCTGGCTGGCACCGTCACCGGCTCCCCGTTGTGCCCCTGAGGGTTGGAGCCTGCCGGGAGCGAGGGAAGGGGCTACTTGGGCTTCCCTGCTGGAAATAAGGCCGCTTGCTGGGTATGGAAGTGAAGCAGATGTTGTGACAGCCAAACATCCGCTTGGAGACCCGGGTCACCCCTGATGTGACCTGCAGGCTGAGGAGACACGGGGACAACTGTGGTTGGGGCTGCTTCCTTGGGGCCCTGGAGCCTCCTCTTTGGCCTCTTGGGACCTGCGGAGCTGTAACTAGAGCAGGGTTTCTCTGCACAACCTCACCCGTTATTGCYAGAGCGGCGGAGGGAACGGGCTGCCCGGGACGGTGGTGGAGCCGCCATCCCTGGCAGCGTCCAAGGAACGTCTAGATGAGGCACTTGGGGACAGGGTTGARCAGGCGGGCTGTCGAAGGGCTGACGGTTGGGCTGGATCATCTCGAGGGGCTTTTCCCTAATGATTCTGTGGCTTACTAGGACTGACCTGCTGGGACYGGACTCATCCCATCCGTTATATCCCTGGCTGCAGCAACTGCAGGAAAAGATGACTCCTGGCTCTCTGGGTATGGTTAGAGAGAGCCGATCATGGTCCAGAGAAGTACAACCCACCCGAATGGTGTATGGGGAAGGTTGCCCTTCCTGTGGGSTTTCTGTCTGCTGGTAAAGTTAAGTGTCTTTGTCTTCTGCTTTCTCTGTTTCTCGCTCTGGTATCATCCCCTGTGTCTGGTCACTTAGTGATAAATAAAACCGAGATGCCTTTTAAAGGAAGGTGGTGAAGTGGAACCTCACTCTGCTTCTCCTCTCCTGGTTATCATGCCCTGCTGGATTTATCACTAGRCAAGGCCTCAGTGACCCCTGGATCCGGGCGCTTTGCAAGGTGAGCGCAAGGGCCTGCGACCAAAGAGCTCCGGGGTTGCAACGGTGCTGCAGGTGTCCTCCCCTGCTCTGCCATGCCTGGACAGGGCCCTTGGGCATGGCTTGGCTTCCAGCGCCTCTTTGCCCAGGAATCTCCCTGCCGGAGACGGCCTTGCTGGAGCGGAGAGCGGGGTGGCCGCCTGCGTTGTAGAACTTGCTGGGTAACCCCCTTGCCTCTTTCCGGGAGCGTTCTTCCTCGCCGAGCTCCTGCCCTTGGACTTTGCGCTCTCCGATAAGAACCCCACGRAGCTGAATGTGTCTGAGGAATGATTAACCCACAGGTGTGTTCCCAGCGGACGGGAACACYGCAGAGGCAAACTGGAACAGTCTTGGGGCTCTGGGGCCCTGCCTGCTCTTGCTGGGCACCGCTGCCATGCCCCGGCCGCTGGAGCAGCATCCTTTGGGAGGGAAAATCCACCGCACCGTCTCCTTGGTGCTTTCCAGGCCCGTAAACCAGGGGTGGGCAGAGAGAGGAGGTTGTGCCCCATAAGCACAACCGAGGGCAAGCGTGATGTGATAACCAGGGTCTAGCGTTTGTCTTGCTGAACTTTGTCTGTTTCGATGCAGTTACTCGGAACGGCTGGAAGATAATCAGGGAGCAGAACTGCAGGCCTGAAGAGAAGGGCCATCCCRGGCTGCAGAAGGTAGTCGCCCAATTCCTTGTGGAGTGAGAGGAAAAGCACGTCCGTTTTGCTGACGTTSGAGGTGTTGGGGAGGAGGACCGGTTAGAAAGGCCTAGAATTGTGTTTTAATAGCTTTGCTGTGCTCAAAAGCAAGACTGGAGGGCGGAGGCTGGAGTGAATGAGGAAGAGCAGCGAGGAGGGGACCGCATGGCTGGGATCATAATCCCATGGTGTGTCCAGGGGGTCCGGGGTTAGGACTCCTGTGCAGGACTTCGGGCAGGGGCTAGGAGCCATTTCTCTTGGTGCAGAGCAGCGTTTTTGCTTCTCTTACACTGTGGTGGTGTGTGCTATGGTGGTGGTTTAGWGATAATAAAGTTGGCACCAGTCTCCACATAGTCTTCTTTATATCTCTGGAATTATCTTGCGTTAACTTTTCCTTTCTTTCCCGTTCTTCCCCTTGTGCATCCCTCGTGACTTCTGCTCTATCCAGACCTCTTTTCTTCCTCCCTTCTCATCGTTCTTTTATGGCATAGTGGAAGAGATGTGTTTATGCCTTGCCTTAGTAAACTGGATTGCATCAGGAGAGAGAGAGAGATGGAGAAAGGGAAAAAGTACAAAGAAAGAAATGTCTTTTGAGMGTAACGAGTAGCCCGAACAGAGATGGAGGATTGGCTGGAGCGGCGTGGAGTGAGACCAGAGGTGAGTGGGAACTGGATAGGTGCAAATAATCCGAACTGCCGTGATCCCACTTTCGAGACCTCCCACTTAAAAAAATGAATGGAACACAAGGAGGGGCTTCAAAAGAGCTGGGAAATCCCTGCAGGTGTTTGTGTGGTGGCTTTGGTGGCAGGGACCAGTCGGTAATGAACACAGGACTTGGCTTACTTAGAGCCTCTAGGAGTGACTATAATATAAACAGCAAATAGAATTCAATCTGGAACGTAAAGATTCACTCTGTGTGTCTGACAGTATTTATTAATAAAAAGCAATCATTTTCTGACTTTTATTTCCTTGTGCTGGTAACCCCTGGCTGCTACGAACCCAGCTAAACAGGAAGCTAAACGCTTTATCAGCCCGCCCGATCTTGGCTTATCTCTTGTGTTGTGACAAGTAATGGTTATGGGCGTTGAATCAACAGAGCACTAAAACGGGCGCGTTGCCTTCATTGGAAATGGAGCACCTGCTTAAACTTAGAACGACGGTTCGCAGTTGGCTGCTGATAAATAGAATCAATGCTGAGCTCAGAGGAAGAATGGAAAGCGTCCCTTCCCGTGTGAGGTCCTATTCAGGTGCGGATTCTGGGTCAGGGTGACGTTCTGGGTAAAGAATAGGAGGGGTTCTGTCCRTTCCTCTCCCTCCTGTCTATTTTCTTTCAAATATTTTATAGGGGTATTGGAACGGAGAGGTGAAGGGAGGCTTGCTGGGATGGGGAGGAATTTTCATATGCAAGCAGGGTAGAATATATAGAGGAGAGGGGAARTGAGGTTGAGTAACTCAGGTCACCGTTGGTGTTGAGGGGCTCTTGGGTCGCAAGTCGCAGCAATGTGGGGACCTGTAGATGAGGGACAGGCTTCTCAGCACAGAATGTAAAGTTCCTATACTAGGTGTTGTGAAGTTCAAGTACTAGATATATAAGGACAAGGAGACTCATCAAAAGCCAACATAATCCGATGGGAAGGGCGTGTGGAACATCGAAATAGGGATTTTTGGCAGCTCCAGAGCGCTCTCAAATTGGTGCAGCGCAACTGAAATCACGACGAACTTGCTGTGTTTCACTACATGAGATTTAGCTCATAATAAAGTTGTAATGTTTTCAGTCTTATCTGTGAAGRAGAGAAATAGTGGAGGGTTTTACTGGGCTTTTTTTTGTGGTTGTTTTAAAACCTCTGCAGTGTTAGAATCCAACAGGCACTGAGAGCGGGCTGGAGAACTAGATGGTGGGAATGGGCTGGAGAAATTTGGTCTGATTTCTCCTTTTTTTGGTGGTTTGATCTGAGGAGTGATCGGGCGGCGAACAGCTTATCTAAAAAGTGACAAGGAGACCTGAGTTGTAGGGCTGTAGGTCTCTTCCTTGGGGTAGTTACTGTCTGAAGGAGACTARGGTCTGAGGCTCAACTTTTGTTATAGTTGTGCCTGGTTTGGTGAGCTTGTTGAGGAAACGTGTCGGGCTGTTTGTTTGTTTTGGGGCTTTCACAGGATGACTCCATTAAACCTGATTTTGGACTCCACTAAACCTCATTTTGCTGTTATGCAAACTTTACAGGTCTCAATAAATCCGGAGGCCTTGGCATACTTTAGGAAAAGTATCCGTAAGCACTTGGTAGGTCTTGTATTATTAAGATKCATATCCTCGCTATGGGTTACGTTGTAGAGGGGGGTAAATTCAGAACCTCCTTGCAATGGCCTTCATACAACCTCCTCTGTGTACAGAGGAGGCTAAGGAGCTCTCTGATAAAGTGAATGCACAGAGATGAGGGTGAAATTCAGCTGGGGCCTTTGCAGGAAATAATACCTTGTTGAACCMTGAGAAACTGGAGCCTTTGCCCTCTTCCTAGACAGGTTCTGAATTGGCTAAATCTTGAAATTCTGCGTGGGCTGMTGGGACCGCGGGACTGGAGAAGTCGCAGAGAAATCACAGATCATCAGAAATTCAGCAGTTTCTCCTGCAAGCCTTAAACAGCACCACCGCCCCAAGCCCCAAGAGTAAAAGCTTCCAACAAGAGCACGGTCTGAAAGCGGAGTAAGGAGGAAGCAGGTCGATAAGTAGGATCGCAGCCCTGGACTTCAAAAGGGCAAACTTGGGCCTCTTCAGACACCTRTTTGGAGGAATCCCATGGATAGGGCCCTAGAAAAAAGGGGGATCCAAGAGAGATGGTCAATATTTGAGCATCACTTCCACCAAGTTCAAGATCGGTGAATCGCTGCGAGTAAGAAATCAGGTGGACGGGGAGGAGACCTGCATGGATGAGCAAGGTCGTGGAGAACAGGAGAGGTGCCTGAGGACTGGAAGAGAGCCAAGGTCATGCCAGTCTTCAAGGAGGGCAAGAAGCAGGACCCAGGCAACTGCAGGTCAATCAGCCTCCTCTCCATCCCTGCAAAGGCGATGGAGCAGCTCCTCCTGGCTGTTGTCTCCAAGCACGTGGAGGACCAGAAGGTGATCAAGAGTAGTTAGAGTGGATTCACCCAGGGGAAAATGAAGTTTAACCAATGTGAGAGCCTTCTGTGATGGGAAGAGTGTCTGAACAGCTGAGGGGAGCGCAGTGGATGTTGTCTCCCTTGACTTCAGCAAGGCTGTTGACATTGTCTCCCATAACAGGCCTACAACTAGCAGTGTCCGCAGGGCTCAGTATAGGGGTCCGAGTCTCTTCAATTGATTCTTCAAGGACCTTCAGCACCTTCAGCAAGTTTAGTGATGATTCCAAGCTGGGAAAAGTGGCTGATACAGCCGAGGCTCTGCTACCATTCAGAGGGCTCTGGACAGACTGGAGAAATGAATGCAGAAGAACCTCATGAAGTTCAGCAAAGGGAAGGGCAGAGTCCCTCACCTACAGAGGAGTCATCCCATGCACCAGGACAGGCTGGGGCCTGRCGTGCTGGAGAGCAGCTCTGCAGAGTGAGACCTTGGCATCCTGCTGGACACCGAGGTGGATGTGACAAACAGTGTGTCCGTGTGGCCAAGAAGGCCAGCGGTATCCTTGGGTGCATTAGGGAGAGCATTGGCAGCAAGCTGAGGGACGTGATCCCTACTCCCTTGCTTGCCCTGGTGAGGCCACATCTGCAGCACCGTGTCCAGCTCTGGGCTCCTCAGTACAAGGGGGACATGGAGCTGCTGGAGAGAGTCCCCTGTATAGCTACGAAGAAGATTGGGGGTCTGGAGCATCTCTCGTGTGAGGAGAGGCTGAGAGAGGGCGTGTTTAGTCTAAAAGAGAAGGCTGAGAGGAGATGTTGTCAATGTGTTTAACTGTGTCCTTTACTGTGAAGGTAGCAGAGCTGGAACACGTTACTCAGAGAGGCTGTGGTGTCTCCTTCTCCAGAGATATTCAACATGTGGCTGAACGCAATCCYGAGGAAAGGGCTCACGGCGACCTCCTTGTCCTTGATCCTTAAGGCTCCCTTCCAGTCTGATCACAGAATGGTTGAGGTTGGA
>PTEX01000291.1:330070-356851 GCA_003342815.1 Eudromia elegans
ATTTTATTTCTAAAACAAGAACAGGAGTCCGGTGGGCGTGTTGCTGCATGAGGTTTTCTGTTTTGAGCCTCACCGCTATTTTACAGTACAAACCTAGGCAGTTCTTTCTCTTTGCCCGTGCCAGCCCCTTGCTCAACAGCCTTGTCTAGATGCAAGATGCTTTTCAGATGCTACTTGGAAACAAGAAGTCACTCATCTTAAGTATTTATCCCAATAAATCCCCGGAGCGGGAATATCGTGGGTATCAGAGCTCTAGGAACTGCTACTATCGAATGAATGGATCGCTGTGGTTGTTAACAAGTGTCGACTGTCCCCCTGAGAAAGCCACCGTCCCTCCCACCTGGAGCGCAGGTTGGGGCTGGAGCTCCAGCACCTTGGACAGCACTGCTGTCCCCAAAGGGTCTTGTCCCTTCGCCTGCAAGGACATCAGACCTGCAATAGGAGGGGCTGGAAGATGCTGTGGGCTGCAGGGTGGTGGCAGGACGGTCACCTGCCTGCAGGACAGCTGCAGTCCTTCTCAGCAGAGCTGGGGACAACCACCAGTGGAACCAGTTGAACTGAACCGCTCAGTTCGCTGAGTAGCTGGAGGGAGACTCGTCAAATCGCATTTAATTCAGTTCTAGACCTAAGGCAAAAGCACCAACATACTTCACTAATGGTGAAAGATTCCTTCCCAACCTCATGAGGAGGTTACCAGGAGAGACCGAGGAATCTACAAGAAGGAAAAATTATATTCCTTTCGTAATGCCCTAATCCACAGACTCACAGAGTAGTAAAACGGGGCTTGCAGCAAGAGTCTCCTTGTTTCAGCTTCCAGGCACACTTCTCACAGCTGGAACTGTGTCTGATGATAGACTTCAGGCAAGGGCTGATCCCAGTGAGCGGTGCTGGAGAACRGGGAAGTGGCATGAAGTCATTGCTCTCCCTGCTCCCCTTTCGTGGTCAATTCGGGACTTACAAGTTGCAACGACATGTGTTTTGGGTGAGTTTTGCCAGCAGCACACAAAGGGGAGGAATAAGGAAACAGGAAAATATTTTCCAAAGGGTTTTGTGTACCAATGAAAATCTTGTCACCAAGCTAATTCTGAAGTCTCTGCCCTTAATCTGGCACATGAAGAACCTGCAGGACGGTTGGAATGGGCCATGAATTGGGTTTTCTATGCTGAGACAGTTTGGTGTTGTCTCCTTGTTTCTGTTGAGGGATGATCTGCCTCCTGCATCTGAAATATTTGATTCAGAGTTGTAAGCTTTACAACCAGGAGGGATCTCCGGGCTCTCTGAAAGSCAGAATTGTTCCTAGACCATCTCTCTGAGCGTAATGTTCTATAATCTCCAAAAAAAACCCCAAACATTGTGACCTGAACTGTCCTTAAGATTCATATTTATTGCRGTCATGCATGATGGCCTTGAGCCTTCTATGGCAGTGCTTTACAAGGATGGATTATCAGATGGTTCCTCATCTGTGCGTTTTACCKCTCTTGGAAAGCTGTCCCTCCCTTCTAGGAACCACGTCTTACTTCACAGCTGCCTTTGACAAATCTTGCAGTACAACTGCTGTGATCCCTGCGAGACCGAACCTCGCTCCTAGCAGACTTCTTTTGCAAATGTGAGCTCACAAATATAGGGGCTAAACCACATCTCGGACTCCTGATAATAAATAGATAACATGGATATGTGCTTTGTATATCCTATAGCTGAAGCCTCTGTCCAAAGGATATATCCATCTCKGGGAGAAAATCTGGATTCGATGGGAGCTTCCCTGAGTAAGATTTTTGGTCTGCATTATTCAGGGGCATAACAGTTGATGTTGTCTTAAGATGGATGGAATGGGAGAGAAATGGTATTCGCTGTATCCTTCATTCCATCCTTCTTTCAAGAGGGCAAGGAGGGCAAGAACTYGCAAGCAGGGTGATCTTGTGAGCTCCTGAATCAAACCCGAACCTAAACCTCGTAGCGGAGCAGGAAGACTCTTACTGGACCAGTTCAACAACCCTGATGCTATTCTCTAAAGCACAACGCACGCTCACTCTGTAAATATCTACAAACATGCCCTTCGTACTGCCTGTCTGCCAAGTAAAGTCTGGACGACTGGAGCGGGATATTTTGAATCTCCCACGTGTTTCTTCTTTGAGGAAGGAAATGACTTCTCTGGATTGCGTTGATCTACTCGTAGGTTCTGGGGAGCGATGTCCTTCTCTCAAAGTTTGCACCAAACGCATAGCAAGGGCTTCCTGCTGTGATGAGGACTCTTTTCCAGGTGGTCTCCCTTCGTAGTGAGTTTGTAATCTCACCGAGATGTGGCAGTAGATAAGAGAGTAAGGGAAATCAGGCTTCACGTGTGAATCATCCCGATGAAACTCCGGCGTAAGAAGCTTATGGTGCCTTGCAATTTTTGCAGCAGTCACTTCTGGGGCAAATGCTGCCRTGTGGTGCTGAGGGTGTACGCTGGRTTGCTGCATATCCCAGCAGCGAAAGGAGAAGGAAGAACCCAGTGACCCAGCACTCCCATTTGCGAGAGATTAGTGTTGGCTGCAGCAAGAGTGGTGTTGCCCAAGTCCTGGCAAAAGTCCCATCTAGATAAAGAGCTCTGTCTTCTTTCCAATATCTTGACTGGCCAGGAGAGACCTTATTGCCTCCCCAACAATTCTGTGTCGCATTAGAAGAGAGGAACGAAATGCCCAGTTTGGATGTTCCAGGCAATACTTGTGTGCCTGTAGTTTTCCTGGAGAGGCAGCACAGCTCCAAAGACACTGCTGAATCCCCCAGTATACCTGTGGTGTGCGTGTCCTTAGAACTGGGCTGAAAATAGTCTCCAGAAGGGCTGCTCTTCATCCGGACCACCTGGATCTTTGAGCTTTGTAAGAGCCTTTCCAGTGGCCACAGCCCCTGCTGTCTTGGTAGGCCCTGCAGCGGGGTCACTGACCAGTGGGTTCACGTGGAGAGATGTTACCCTATAGGAAAAGGTAGCTCCCATGCCCAAAACTTGGAGTCTAGATGAAGGTGATGGGTTGTAGAAAGAGGAATGTACTGGGGTTTCTGTGCCAGGTCAGAAGCTTTAGCYTAGGTCTTGTTTTGGTTCTCTCCATTGGAAACATCCCTCAACAACAGCCTATTAAAATGTGGTAATGGAGAGTGGCTGCGTGGCCGGTGTGCCTTAATCTAGGTTSCAGGAGGGTTTGGAGGGATGGGATGCCCGGAGATGAAGCTTTGTGCTGTTTTGTCTCAGATSAGATGAGTCCATGAGCACTAATGTGCTTTAGCAAAACAAACAAAGAAAGACAAGAAACCTGAACTTGTCGTCGTTGTGGAGTGGAAAACGAAGTAGCAAAAAACCTTCCTTTCCCAAGTTGCAGGAGTGGGTGAAGTTAAGGAAACACCACCTGTTAGGGTAAGGAATCAGCCAGGAAGATAAGCTGCTGCCATCTGGCCTGAAAGCCAGAATGTCAACCTGACCTCTATAAGGGCTTCTCCTGCATCCTGTTGAAAAGGGGGAGCAAACAGGGGCAGGCGCCTTTCCAGCTGCAGGGAAAAGGAAGGCAACGCAAGCTCCACGTGCYCTTTCTTCATAGCTTGAGGTGAGAGCCTGCTCAGGCCCTTCTCACAGAATCATCTAATGGTTGAGGTTARCAGGAGACCCTCTGGAGATCATCCAGTTCCACTCCCCTAGTCAACCTGGGACACCTAGAGCCCGTTGCCCGGGATTGTATCAGACAACCTGTGAGTATCCCAAGGATGGAGGCACCACAACCTYTCTGGGCAACCTCCGATTAAAAAAGTAGTTTTTCCTCCAAGTTCGGGCATTCGGACACTCCTCACAGTTTTGTCTCATCAGCCAACTTGCTCAGGGTGCACTCTGTCCCATCATCCAGGTCACTGATGAACAAATTGAACRGTAYTG
Source organism: Eudromia elegans (assembly GCA_003342815.1). Lineage (NCBI taxonomy): Eukaryota > Metazoa > Chordata > Aves > Tinamiformes > Tinamidae > Eudromia > Eudromia elegans. Next base: position 333,969 of record PTEX01000291.1, read on the forward strand.
GAGCCAACACTAGACTAGACTCCAACTAGACTTTGCACTACTGAGCAAAATGGACCGAGCTCTGCCATTCACCTGGTTCTCAATGCATCTCGGGGGACGGTGTCAGCAGCCTGTTATGGGAGACAACATCCACTGCGCTCCCCTCAGCTGTTCAGACACTCYTCCCATCATAGAAKGCTCTCACATTGGTTAAACTTCATTTTCCCCTGGGTGAATCCACTCTAACTACTCYTGATCACCTTCKGGTCCTCCACGTGCTTGGAGACAACAGCCAGGMGGAGCTGCTCCATSSCCTTTGCAGGGATGGAGAGGAGGCTGATTGACCTGCAGTTGCCTGGGTCCTGCTTCTTGYCCTCCTTGAAGACTGGCATGACCTTGGCTCTCTTCCAGTCCTCAGGCCCCTCTCCTGTTCTCCACGACCTTTCAAAGATGAGCAGCTTAGCAGTAACATCTGCCAGCTCCTGCTGCAGYCCTAGGTGATCCTGCCAGGGCCCTTGGATTTGTGGTGTCAGCTTTGCCCAAGGGATCTCTAACCTGATCTTCCTCAGCCRAGAGCAAGTCTGTCTTTCTTTGGACAGACTCTGCCCGGTCTGTRGGATCTGGGATTGCAGAGGGCTGGTCTTGGTAGAGACTGAAGCAAGGTGGCACTCAGTATTGCCCTTCTTTGTATCCCTCATTACCAAGGCTCCTGCCCCATTCAGTAGCAGGCCCCCGTTTYCCCTAGCCTTCCATTTGCTCCTGATGTATTCAAAGAAGTCCTTCCTAGTCTGATGCCCGCATATTCAGATGAACATCCCTGTGTTTATCCCGAGCATCCTGTCYCTGCTTCCACTTTCCTTGTACTTCCTTCTTCTATTTGGGATTTGTCAGGAGCTCATTGTTCATCCATGCACTTCTCCTCCCCTCTTTGCTTGACTTCTTACTCATTGGGATGCACCATCCTTGAGCTTAGAGGAGGTGATCCTTGAATATGAACAAGCTCTCTTGGACCCATCTTTCTTCTAAGGCCCTGCCCAGAGGATTATCCCAAGAGTGTCCCTGAAGAGGTCAAARTTTGCYCTGCTCAATCCAGGSTTGTGATCCTACTTATTGCCCTACTTCCTCCTCCCAGGATTCGAAACTCCACTATCTCATGGTCACTGCAGTCACGGACGCCCTCAACCTTCACATTTCCAACCAGCCCTCCTTGATCATTAGTACAAGATCCCAGCAGCACACCTCTCCTCGTGGTGTCCTTCATCACCTATGTCAAAAAACCTGTAATTGACGTTTTCTAGGAACCTCCTGGATGTGCCAAGGTCACAAAGCCAGCCTGATATGCGGTACCTCAGTTTCAGTCCYGAGATGAGGAAGTGCCAGCATGTTTGAGTGAAATGGGTTTGGCTGGACCTATTGTCTGCCCTTTCCAGCCCTCCAGCGCCCTCGATCCAGAGAGGGAGATAAAGGCCTATCTTCTGTGGGCCTCCAAACAAACACGGCAATGTGCCCCTCCAGGCAGGCATCTTAGCCCCTGCCAAATGGCAACGCTTGTGTGGGTGCTGCTATTTCTGCCATCTTAGTGCATGAATTGACAAGCAAGGCCATTGACGGCTGCGGGGACACGCACAAACGCTCCACTGTGTCACTTCTCACACCTTCCCCTCCTCCTCCCCAGCCCCGGTGCCCAATGGACAATGGCTCTGTCTATGCCAAGGTTCACAGCTGGTAAGGGCGGAGGAGAAGCCAGAGCAAGGGTGGAGAAGCCGGAAGAGGAAGGGACTTGAGAGAGTCCAGGGAGGGTAATGGTTCCGAGAGGGAAGGGATGATGGCAGAAGGGATCTGGGGAAATACGAGAGGGTCTGGAAAGCGAGAGTGGAGAAGATACTGAGAAGTGGCTAAAGAAACCTCCAGAGAAGGCAAAGAAAGGGAGAAAATGAAGGCCAAGAAGAGGGCTTAAGAGGCTTGAGGTGGRGAGAATGGAGCTTCATCATCTTTTCTGCTTGGAGCTGTCATCCTTTTTCCGTGGGTCTTCCCGAGTGCGATGACTCTTGCTGTGCAGTTACACAGGTTGATGCTTTCCTCTGACTCCTCCTGGTCTCTTGGCTAAGTCCTGTTCTGTATTTCCATTTCTTATGATGAGGCCTTGACATCCTGTTCAAACGGGCATGGGAAAATAACAGTTTCTTATCTCAACCATGAGTGACTTGCAGTGAGGTCGGGAAATAGAAACTCTGGTGCTGTCCAGGAGCCTACTTAGAGTGCAAGATAATTGTCGTGAGAGAGGGGATCGTGAGGATACACTCAGCCCAGGTTAAGTGGAGGCTTGGCCTCTCCGTGGAGAAACTGGTTTGTGTCTTCAAAGCCCCTCTCAGTTGTTCTCTTCRTTGGTTTCTTTAAAATATGTGATATAAAAGTTACGCTTCCTGGGGTTCATTGGAGCAGAGCAGCGTTCTGGATGATGCACTAGCGCACAAGCTCCCTCAAACTCCAGTCTCCTTAACCCAGAGCTCTGCATTTTACCCCAGATCTTGCCTTACAAATGCCTGCCCCCCAACGTAGACCGGGTTTCCGATGTGACYTTGGAGCCTGGCTTTTCCCTCCTGGTATGAATGATGGGCAGTGCATGAGCATCCCTTGSTTTGGAAGGGCAGTGCTCACTGTGGTGATGGGCTGGTAATACGGTGCCCAAGGAATGAGATACAAGATAATAGCCCTACTTCTGCATGACCTTGGCGAGGTCTGTTTTTGGTGATGGGAAGGTTCATGTGGTGTGTATGCATGCACATGGGGGAAGGGTGCCCTACACCAGCTAAAACTGCTCTGTAATAACGTTTGCCAGTGTGCAGCCAGCTAGTATAAATCAGCAGCATCAGTGTCAGATCAAGCGAAGACCTCTGAAATCATGGAGCTACGTGGGCTGACGCTACCTAAAAGCTTCCCCAAACGTCAGGTTTATCTGTGCAGACCCCACCAGCCTGTCCTGGAGGGACTTGCAGCCCTTGGATGAAAGCGAGGAAGAGGTTGGTGTGTGAGGAGGGTCACAGGTCATGGAGAAACCATGCTGCAACTTGGGGAGGGGGSCAGTGAGGCTCCTTTGAGGGCTTTGGACGTCGGGGACTTTGCGGTGGTCTTGAACAGCCCTTTGGGGGAGGCGGGGGAGTGGTCTGGCTTTGCCTCCCACCCAGGTTATAGGAGCCACTTCTGCTGGGAGTGACTGGTTCTTGTAACAGTCAGGTAATAAAGAACATAATTAGGGAGGAATGTTGGGCCGTATATCTGGGGAAGAGGCAGGGGCCGTGCTGGTTGCAAGGAAAAGGGAGGACTTCATCACCCCTTCCGCACTGGCGGGGAACTTTGGATGCCTCTGTGCTCTGGGTAGGTCAAGGTTRGGCGTGAGGAGCAATGGGGAGATGATTCCAGTGTCCCTCAAGCAAGGAGCTGTCTGTCCCTCGGGGAGCCTGCTGGCTCTGCCTGCCCCGCAGCAAGACGCATAGCCCATGCATAGCCCATGGCTCCGRGCAGAGCCAGGGCTCTCCTTGCAGCCTGCACCGGCTCTGATCCCGAGGCAGGCACGGGAATCTTGTCGCATTCCCAGACAGCCTAGGAAGAGATGGTTAAGGCTGTAGGGCTGGGGACCTTTGGGCTCTCCCCAGCAGGGCAGGCTCAGAGAGACTCCGGATGGTGTGGAAGCAGATCTGGAGCCGAGTCCCGATGCCTCGTCTCSCTGGGCTTAGGTAGTGTTTGGTTAGAGAGCTGCGGTGCGGATTCCTCACGCTCGCAACTGGGCCGGTAGCCAATCCACCGGGAGAGAAGGATAAACACAGGAGGAAGCAGAAGGGGGTGCAGAGCGGCGCGAGGCCTTGGGAATGTGCCGATGCGGCAGCCCGGCSTGCTGATTGCACAACCCGTCGCGCGCCGACGCAGGAACACGCTGGCGCGTGCGGGGCATGCCTGGTTCTGGGCTGGATTCTGGAACCTCCCTGATGTGGACCGCACCGCCAGGAAGTCCTGTGGTCTTCAGACCTATGGTGYTTGCCCTGTTCCACCGTACACCCGCTCCGCATCCTGCCCTTTTCTCCTTACTCAGCTGTAGGTGTGCCGCTGGAGCGCTCTGTGCCTCAGTCTCCCTGCCCTGGCCTGAGACTTGTGCCTYGCGTGGTGATGGTGGAGCGGGGAGGGCTTGTTCTTGGGCGGTTGAACGTGTTTTGCTGGTTGTTTCGACCAGCCAAAAGCCCTCTCAGAAGCGATGGACTCGTGGACAGACTGGGAAGGCTTCCAGCTCTTGTGATATACCACCACTGGCATCCCTGGGAGCTTCCTTTCTCCACTGTTCTTTATCTGAAGACTTCCCAAGCCTGTTGTAGACGAGAATAAATCAAGTGCCCTTTGGACCAGGTTTCACGTGAAGACCCGTGTACAGCAAGATGACAGACGGGGCCTACGTGCAGCACAARGACTTAGGGGGTCTATAGGTTTTTCTTCTTCCTTCCAGTTTTCTCCTCCTTGATTTTCACAGCACTTGTGTCAGAGCACAGAGAGCTTGTTTGCAGATCAAGAGTATAACCCACACTGTTCCTCTGAAACCAAAACCAAAAACGGACCCTCGGAATAAGGCGTTAGTGGCACGAGGAGGCTCTCAGCTTGGCACAGAGCCTTCCCCATCATTAGTGGCCCTCCACCCTTGGCTGATGGTCCCCAGCCTGCTRAAACAGTTGACCTCATTGTCTTCTCTAGGCTCCCACATCTGGTTCTCATTAGGAGCTCTTTAAGTTGCTCCCTTCCTTCCACCCCTGGGTGACCCAGGCAGGATTATGGGTGATTAGAAGACAGGCAACAGAGCACGAATAGGTGGGGGAGGGATTGTTATAAATAGAAGTGCCATAAACTTATCAGCCTATCACTTGAGGTAAATTCTGGTTTTAATCTCTCAGACCTGTAAATATGATGACTTGCAGAGGCCGGGCGCTGTTAACTCTTTCAGACTCCTGCAAGAACCCTCTGGATCWTGTGCTCCCTTATGGCAGCCCATCGGAGTCCACGTGGCCTTGAAGCCGTGTGTCCATCTCGGGAAAGAAATGGAATGTGGTGGAGGGCCTGGGAGCTCGGAGGTGCTCGAAGATGGGACTGGGAGAAGGTTCTGGAGCCAAGAGGGTGCTTTGGCCAGTTCTATAGAGGCAGAGGGTCATGAGAAGACACAAGAGTGYGAACCCATGGGGGTACGGGGAGCAGAAAGAGATGCTGGAGGCCCCTCTTTTTGGATGTGATCATGTTCAAAAATTTRGGAAAGACCAGGAAAACCAGTCTTAACATTGGCATTCCTGGCCTTTTTCATGCATACAGAGGTCTCCCTTCACCCGGCTCTGTAAACAGAGACTTAATATATTTTTTTTTTTTCCTTCAGAAAAGGTTCTTTTGTGGGGTGCTCCTCAGCCCTCCTGTGAGGGGACGTTGGAAAAGGGAGCACAGGCAAGAGAGGTGTGGGACGAGGTGCAAAGCGGTGAGTTTGGGCGCTGAGTGGAGATGCTGAGAAGGGAGGTAAGGGGAGGTAGCATAGAGTGTTAAAGGATGCACCGAATCTCCGAAGGGACTTTGAGTCACAGGCCCAGAAGAGTTATGGCTCGAGTGTAACAACGTGAAGGCAGGACACGGGACTTGCCAGGTTTGGCTTTTTCTTTGCCTTCCACTCTGAAGGAGTCGAGAAAATGGGAGGTCGTCTAGGCCGATTTTGGGCTGGGAAGTCTCGCCGTGTTTGTACAAGAAGGGCAGCGCGTTGGAAGCGGGGCAGTCGTGTGGCTGAACTCCCTGGCACGGGTACCCCGCTCCCTGGGGTGTTGCTGTGTGCAGAAAATGCTGCTGAGCGCGTCCGTAGGWGGCTGCTCTTTGGGCAGCTGGGTGGGGGGCCTGCAAGAGCCCTCTACCCTCACTGCTGTGGGATGGAAGGTGAGACTTGGCCTGCTGAGCTTTGGCGACATTAAGGGAGTTAGGGATGCAGAAKGGAGCTCTGTGTGTGTGTTAAGTTTCCCAGGGTCCCTATTTTGTGGCTTCCAGCTCCCTCCTAATCCCCCCCTTTGAAGGGGGAGGGGGCATTGTTAGTGTCATTAGGAGCTCGTGACTCTAAGGAGAAGTATTAGCTTTTAATTAATCACCTAAGCCGGCTCTCAGTAACAGCCCCTGCTCAACAGAAGTTACAGGCCATGAGATGCTCCTGAGGGCCGTCCGCAGGCGTTTCCACCATCCTTTCCGCCCAGGATGCTGAGCAAGGACCTTGGGAAGGATGGATCCACTGAAGGGATCAACCTCAGATGGTCCGAATGAATTAGAAGGATCAGTGGAAAAAGCAAGTTGTGACCGTGACGCTTCTGGCTCAAGTGCCTTGTGTCCCCGCCTGAGGAAAGTCCTGTATTTTTAGTGGGTTTCCACTCGGTGCCTCCTCCCAAACACCAAACCAGCAGCCAAGAGCGCCCACCCCTTGCCGGGAACGGTATCAGATCGGCTGGAGCTCCAGGGCTGCTCAGCTGACCCACCTTTCGCCTGGGGTGCTTATCTCACCCTTGGCCTGGCTCTCAATTGAGTTCTGAAGGTGACTTTTACCGCACGGTAGTAATGRAAAAGTGCAGCCCAGCACCACTTAGGGCTGCTGAGGGCCTTCTCTCCTTTATGGCGAGCTCCTCGATTCCGTTTCCCCAATGGAAAAAATTACGGAGTTCGAAAGGGTGAAGGTCTATGACCATCCCTCTAGAAGTCTCTTCATGGACAAACGTGGACCAAATTGCTAAGCTGCCCCTTTGGCTTTGGAGGAGAGCGCTTCCCGCCCTGGAGCGTGGCGTAAAGCCCGAGTTTTGCGATCGYGGTAGTCAGGGATGCTGGCCACACACGCCACGCGGTTCAGCGCGTTGGCCAAGAGCGGGGCAGCGGGGCTGGCGGCGCGCTAAGCACCCGGCAGAGCCGTTGGGGCTCTCTGAGGGGCAGTAGATGGAGGAGCAGCTGCTTCCGAAAGAGGGGCTGGGGCAGATCCGCGCGTGCTAGAGCRTCAGCGGTGGGGACAGCGGAGAGAGGCCGGGCTGGAGGGGCTGAGCAAGGCAAACACGTGCCCATGGCRCCGGCCCACGGTTGACTGCTCCAGTCCAACATCACCCAAAGCAGCACACGGGCCATTGCTGCCGCATCACTGCAAACTCGGGGAGTGAGAAGAGAAGGGTGCCGTGAAGAAGCGAGCCCTGCCCTGGCCCCTGTGGGCTGTGGCGTAGCTCGGGAACTCGCAGGCCCTGCGTGCGAGCGGCCACGGGGGTGACCTGCTGGCCGCGGCGCACGTCTTGTCTGCTGGGTGTTTCCTTCTGTAGCAGGGGGGGTAACGTGAGAGCAGGGTCGCCTCCTTCTCCCCCCGATTCTGCTTCTGCCACTGAGGGGTGTGGACCGCAAAGGGTTAGGTGCGTATCAAGGGAGCAGCTATCCAGGGGTCTCTCTTTAGCCAGGGTTACTAAGGGAAAGATCTCCCCCATCCGCACCCAGCCACCCCCGTGCGTTTGGCAGAATTCCTCTCTGGATTTATTTCTGCCGATTTGCTTGTCGTGGTATGAAAGGGGATTTGCAGAGGGGAGAGCTCCAATTGGCCGGGCGCGGGCTGCAACCCCCCGGGGTTCGTTTCTGTGCTTCGCTGGCTAACCTTGCCCCTCGGCGGGGAGCACGGGGCGCTCGGGCTTCGACCGCGTGCGAGCGAGTCTTCGGGCCGAGCGTCGGGGTGTTCGTGGGAAGCCCTGGGGCTTTTCAGCCAGGGCCGTCCCCACTCTCGGAGCTCAGGGSGGGAGGGAGCTGGGCCTTCTCTTCCACTTTCTTGGCAGTGGCTTTGGCACTGAGGGTTGGCATCCTCCCCGGAGGGCTGCAGGCTCCCACTTGAGAGAGACAGATAAAGAATGCACTTTCTGTCAACAAACCCAGCCCAGCTTCCCCAGAAGAGAAGAGGGGAGGAGGAACCCTCTGGAAGAAAGGAGAAGCGAGTCCGTTGCCTGCCCGCACGGGAGAGGGAAGAGGCAGGAGGGCTCCTGCAGGGGCCCGAGGGCTGCCCCGGCAGCCGCGCAGCCATCCCAGCGTGTTCTGCCAAATGGGGCCAAAGGGAAGGACAAACCTTTCAAAGGCCCCCTCCGAGCCCTCCCGTAGAGCCCTGCCGCACGACCCGGGCCTCTTCACTACTCMTGTTCTGCCGTGGCCTCCAAAAAGCAGCTCTTCGGTGAGCTCTTAATGCAGAGGTGGCCCTGGCAAGACTGGTGGCTCTTGCAGCTTCCCTAGTGGAGCCTCTTGTAGGCTCCATCAGCTCCAAGCAGGTCCKGCTTGGCCAAGCTCCGTGGAGAGTCTCGGTCACACTTGACTCCATGAGCTCTGCGCCGTGTATTCTGAGCCCGGCCCCCTGGAAAGCTGCACGTCCCACAGCCAGACTGGGCTCACGGATTGCCCTGTGAAGCCGAAGCCCCCTCTGGCTCTCCYGCTTCCCTGTGTTGCCCCACAAACACTGTCTCTGCCCGATCCTACACTGGGGTGCAGCTAGGTATGGGCAGGCAGTGCGTGTTGAACTGAAGGATTTGATAATCCTCTCGGATCAGCTTCTTGACTCTGCCGTGGTCTGGGGTAGGCTTAGGCGGYTCCAAAGCCTTTCCTGTCTTTCTCATGGCTCTTGCTTCCACTTCATCTCCCCTTGCAGGCCACGACATTAACGGGGCTTTGGAACCATCCAACATCGACACTAGCATCCTGGAGGAGTACATCAGCAAGGAGGACTCGCCAGATATGTAAGTGCTTCCCGAGATCCGCAGCGGGAACAGTGTCCGCTATTGTTTCCCGTGGAGAGAGGCCCAGCAATTCCCTTTCCTGCCATGGGAGGAGTCATTTATAAATCATTACGTGCCCTGGCTGCACCTTTGTCCCCTTTAATGTCCTCCTCCAGTGCTCTTTCTCCCYTTACTCATTTCCAGTCCTTCCTCCTGTCTCTTCCCTGCTTCTCGCCTTTGAATTTCCCCAGTCTCTGACACTCTCTTCTTTCCCTTCCTCCTGCTGTCGGCACAGAAAAGGATTTTTTTCCTAAGTTGCTTTGAGCAAGGTGAGAATAAAGCACCGCCAGCACCGTGTGAGAGACCAAAGCCCAGCACAACACATTTTTAAAGTAGGGAGGGGTCTCCCTGTGTGCACTGAGGTCAGCGGGAGCACAGGGGAAGCCAGACCTYGCCAGCGGTTTGGATGCTCTGGACCCTGGGTTTTAGGCTTCCCATAGGATGTCCTGRTGGAAGTCATGGTGGCCTGATAGGGACCGGAGAGTGTAACAGCGCTGTGGTGGAGAGATGAAGGGAAATGGGGGCTAGCCTTGGTCAAAGCTTTGAAGCTGGTGTCCTGGCTGTGTTGGTCCCACCAATCCAAGCAAGCGAGCTGCCTCCCGGCGTGTCCCTGCCCGCGGCAGCCGGGTGCTGGCCGTTCTGCCCATCCGCTGGGTCTCCTGGTGCACCTGAGGGGTTCTGTCCCCACGGCTGGGGAGGGAAGGGCTGGCTGGCGGGYGGGAAGCGCCGTCTGCCTGTGCCACTGAGGTTGTCCCCTTCTCTCTCACAGCTGTTTCCCTGACATCCCTGCTTCAGCCAGCTATGCCCACCCCCAGCCCTCCAGCTCCGCCGCCATCAACGCGCCTCCTGCCAGCTCCATCACCAACACCGGCCATGCCGCCAGCGCTGCTTCCAGTGGCTCCCTCCAGCTTCCTCCCCCAGGCAGCCAGATCCCAATCCGCCACGGTCCTCTTTTGRCCAACCCTTGTGGACCCAGCTACGGTGCTCAGCTCAACTGCAATAACAACAATGGCATGGTGGTGCCCAAGGGCTACCTTGGCGGCCACTGCATAAACAACGTGGTCCCTCCAATCAAAGCGGAGCCCAAGGCCTCCTATGCACCTGGGTAAGTGAGAYGGAGGGGTGCCCAAAAATCAGCAGATAATGGGCCAGGCTGGTGGAGTCTAAATGTTTCCCACAGTCCCCTAATGACTGACAACATCGATGTGCAGTAGCCCTTGCTCCGCAGAGATGCAAGGACTTTTTGTCTTTTATATGAGCATATATGAGCAAGTTCTTAAAGATTGTTCACAGTCTTGATCTTAAGTGTGTGATTAGAGACAATCAACAACTTCCCAGGTGTCAGCAAGTGGTGGTCAAACAACAGCTTTGGATGGTAAAGATGGTTATGCTGTCCACCTCCAGCCGCGTGATGGAAGAACATTTTGTTATTTTGTTAGGAAGAAAAAAAGTGTCGAATATACTTGAAAATGTGATAATTCAGCTTTGGGGCAATTATTTGCCTAAAGCTTTATCGCCTGAAGACCCAAAGGGAAGAATGCATCTGGTTTCTTCCTCCTCGTGCACCTCTCTGGGTTGCGCCGCTCTCTTCCAGGCACAGGGAACGGAAACCAGAAGGTGATTTAAAGCCGGGTGGGATGGAAATCCAAGCGTGCGGCCGTGCAKCCGGTAGCGGGAGACCTCGGCAGTTGGCAGGGGTCGTGCTATGGGGACCGCTTCACGGTCTGACGCRTGCCAGCAGCACGGATCCTGCTGCGGTCCCGCCGCCTTCGCTGCGTAGTGACGCTCGGTGCTGTCTTCAGTACCCTGTAGGGTAGCAGGTTTAGGGGCCAGGAGGTGAGGGTGGCCTCCAGGCGGGCTCCTCGCTGCACACCGTGCCGGCCCATCTACCTCGGCCTTCTGCCCTCTAGTGTTGCCAGCGAAGCCAACACGGTGAGTGGCAGGCCTGGAAGCCACCAAGATTTAGCATAACTGCAGCTCCGCTGGGATGACTTCGGCCGTTTGGATGAACCGGAAAAGATTGTTCCGAATGAGCCAAAAAACCGGCCTCTCCTTTATTCCCAAGCTGGGGATAACGTGGACCTTGCTGTTTACCCAAAAGGCTGGAAGGAGCTCAGGGAGAGCTGTGCCCGAAAGCACAGTATGACACTTTGCAGACATATCCCTTTTCTTCTGCATGCATCCGGCATTCTCCGGGATGTGGGAGGTTATAACTAAGGATCCCGTCTCTACTATGGTCACAAATGAGGCCCGATTACCTGTCTGCCGGTCATATGTCATCTAGTCTTAACCAGAACAACAAATCCCTAGTCTGGTGGAGACCTCAGAAACGACCCTGACCGTGAGAAGAGCTCTGTATTTATTCAGGGGMTGGGACAAGGTGATTGGGGACATGGCTTGATTAGTTTTGTGTGTGATGACGGAGCCTTGGCCTTGGCACGTGGCTGTCTCAGCAGACTCTTCCAGAACCTGGTGATCACTGAAAGGAATGGAAGCTGCATGGCTAGCAAATCCTCGTTATTGGACATGGAGAACTTGGGTTAGGTGTGATGAATTGGGTCACTTTTGGTGGCAGCAATGATTTAGCGTTCAAGAATAACTCTCTTCTATCSTTCTAGTTTTTCTTTTTCCTGGAGAAACAGTCTTAAGTGCTGGACATGAGCGGATCCTGTCCTTGGGCTGCGCGTGTCCTCCTGATCTCCTTATGCTCCCAGGGTGAACCTTGTCCGTTTTTTGCACACAGACCTTTTCTAGGATTTCGGGATTCCCTTCAATCCCAGGTCCTTCTGTTATTGCCCCACATTTGGCTTGCTAAGGCCCCAATCCATATCAATTTCTAGAAAGTAAAGTGAATCAAGTTATGACCAGCTTGGCAAGAGGAAATAAGGCTGGTGATGGACACTCCAGACGTGGAGTGCAGTGGGGAGGAGGAAGYAGAAAGGAAGGTGGAACATGAGCAAAAAATGGTGAGAATTCCTTGTTAGGATTCTCCCTATCTCTCTGCAGCAACTCTTGTGTCCCGGAATATTTTGCTGCCGTTTTATGATGTAAGACAGGGAATGRAAAAGGATCCCCATTGAAAGCTGACCTTTGGCATGCGGTGTSAGGAGAGGAGGAGAAAAGCAGAGCCAGGTTTTCTCGGAGCAGCCTTTGGCAGCTTGCTGGGCTAATGAAACCTGCTGGGATTTGCTGCTGCCGTGTCACCCGGCATGCAGCCGGGGTGAATGGGACACAAAACACCTCCCTGACAGGATAAGCCCTGCCAGGTACCTCCGTGGAGGCAGATCTCGTTGCCCATGTTACAGAGCCTTGGCTAGAGTGTGGGCACCGATTGCACGTCCAGCCACCGTTTCCCTGCCTGTCCTTGCTGCGACTTTGGTTTGCAGTGACTTGGTCAGCATGAGACCAGAGCCTCRGTCATTTCGGTGCTTTGGGTCTGCACGTTAGCAAAGGAGAACTAGTGTCCGAGGCACACGGGTTTTAACCTGTGCACCGGGATGGCTGAAGAGCTTCCCTGGCCTCTGCTCTCTGCTCGCGCCGGGTTGGAGCCAGGGCGATGCTCCGGTGCTCAGACACGTGCAGGGTGTGAGGCCGTGTGGGAATCGGTTCCCGGGCTTCCCAGCCTTTGCTTTCGTGCATCAGATTGGAGGTCAGAGACGGGCTTCCCMGGAGGATCCTATTTACCCACAGCGGTCTGTCTCTTGGAAACACAGACCTTTTTCTCTGGCTTCTTTAACTGCTCRTGAGAGGAGTCCTGCTGGCAGGTCAGCAAAATGTCTGTCCCTGCAAACGCGATCAAAAGGAGCCCCGTGGGTAGAGGTTCGAAGCGACAACTCCAGCAGTCCCTACCTGGTCAGCAGGAAGCACTTGGGCCAACAGGGAGCTGCTGTGGGCGCAGCGGAGGAGACCCTTTTGTTACAGGGCGCTGGAAGGTGCTTTGATCGATCTGGATCTATAAGCTGYGTTGGAAGCTGGTTTAAAACCACCCTTCTCTTTTTCTTTTTTTCTCTCCCTCAATSGCTCCGCAGCACTTTACCTGACTCTCCCCCGGATTCTGGGTCAGAAGCCTACTCCCCTCAGCAGGTGAATGGTAAGTGCTTAAAAGAAAGAGCGTATGTGTGTAGAGGGGTGGAAATCAGGAAAACAAACGCCAACATCCTCCCCTCTTTCCCAGTGAAAGTGGTTGGCTCTGAAATCTTTATCGGACGGCAGAAAACAGGCGGCTGCAGTACGTGGGGCGATTATCACTCAGTAAACACCCCTAGACTTGCGCCTATTGTTCCACTGCTAGTCTTTGCGAGGGCGGTTGGGGGGCGGGAGCGCGGCGGAGAGAGGGAGCAGAAGAGAATTGGAGGTGCGAATCCATTCGCACGGGCGGCCAGAGAGCGGATGGGGTGCGGGGCCCCGCGAGCCTCCTTGCGCTGCCCTCCGCCTCGGCCCACCGAGGGGCTGGGAGCGCCAGCACGGCCGGCATGGAGCCCCGCGCCGCGAGACTGACGTGAACCCGGCAGTAAGTTCCACCCCAGCCCTTCCCTCCCCTTCCACGAGAGCCTGTGTGGGAGGCAGCGGCGGAGGGGGCTTCTACCCCTCCCGGAAAGGGGAGGAAGGGTCTGGCCTCTCCCCGGAGCGGGCAGGGGCACTGCCCGGCCCTCCTGACTCCCTATGGGCACGGGGAAGCCGCTGGGCACGAGKTTTGACCTTCACCGTGTTGGGATGGATGAAACTCCTCGGTGAGAAGGGAAGGTTGCTCCCGAGCTTCCCTCCCCCTCCCCAGCAGCACCCTCTTCCCCAGATCCAGCCCAATCCCCACCAGGAACAGTGCCTGCTTTTTTTTTTTTTTTTTGGATTGAAGAGGTCAAGAGTTCTGTTTATCTTACAAAAAAATCCCTGGAATTCCTCCTGGCCCTTCCTTAAATATAACAAAGAGGCCGCGTTGTTCACCGCAGGGAGACCTGCCCGCCGTACTCGGAAGAGCAGGAGAAGGGGAGAAAGAGGAGAGCGCCCACAGAGTGGCTCGTCCCTCATGAGGGAAGCACCGCATCCCTGGATCGGGTTTTTCCCCTGGATCTGGCGCTGCTGGGAACACAGAGCATGGGCCCTGCGTTTGACATCAGCGGTCACGCAGCCTCTTTTCCTGCCTTGGATTAGGAGCACGTGGGACTTGCTTATGATTACCTGTGGGGATGGCGAAGATCGTGTCTGGAGTATCTGGTCTCCGGGTATCCTTCTGGAAGGGCCACGTGCTCTGAAGCTTCTGCAWGGCTTGTCCCTTGAAAGCAGCACAAGATGTCCCAGTTTGGACACAAGCTACCAGTGCCCTGTCTGGTCATCCTGTAAGGACGGGATGTTTGCYGAGGACATTCCTAAAGAACTGTTTCTTGCCATGTTTCGCACAGGACAACATGAGGGTCTGGCCCTAGAGCAGCAGATGGGAGGAGTGGATGTGGACATACGGAGTGACCTTGCTGATCTCATGCTAGGACACGTTTTTGGTGCAAATGTTAAAAACAGTGCTGGCTTCTCTGTCATAAGTCAAGCCTTCCTCTGGTGTCTGGCACCTCGCACGTGCTCTGCTTTGGTGTCTTGAGCAGCAGTGTCCCACTTGAGTCCCTTAACTGGACTCTACTGGAAGCCCAGGAGTGAATCTTCAGACCAGCTTTGCTGCAGCGGAGTTGGGAATTCAGCAGATCTTGTTTGCCCAGCAAGATGTCCCTGCTGCCCACATACCCRTCCAGTGGGAAGGCAAAGAAGCTTTGCCTTGAGGTTGCATCACCTGCAGAGCTGTTCTCCCTTCCCAACTCCTTTGCTTCCTCCTATTCCAGAGCCAAGCACCCCAGGAGCCAGTGGCAGCTCTGCAGAGACACCTGAACTTGCAGGCTAATGCAAACACCTTCACCATCCATTGGGAAAATAGATGGGCTTTGTCCTGTTACAGAAAAGACCGGTGAAGTTCTGCTCTGCRGAATTAGGGGGAGAAAGGTGGTTTCAGTTGCAGGCTTGGGAAACGTTTCCCACCGATCCAGAAACGCAGTGAAAAGCTCTTATTTTGAATCTAGTCGCTCAGTCCCACGGTTTGTGACTAACTGGGTCTTGCTTCTCAGTTCAGGCTTCCTAGAGGGTGTGCTGTCGGCTGGACATGAGCTGTTYCAGCATCTGGCTTTCCATCACGTGTTGGTTAAACCTCTATGAGAGCGCTCTGTCACTACAGATTTGGTAGACTTMCGTTTTTTCCTAGTATTTTTAGTGTTATCATTTATCCCCTGTTTAAAATACTGCGCTGTCTAACTCTCTCGCAGAGACGTTTTTGGAGCTGAATAGAGATCTTCAATTCAAATGCTCGGATTGAAGGSAAGGACGCTGGGGTTTTAGAGGTTACATCCTTCTCCAGGAGTTAATGCCTCGAATTCCCACTCAGCTACACCCAACATRTTCTGATTTTACCCCAAATGATTCATCTCTTCACCCTGGGTGAATAGTGTTACCCCTGTTTACGTTGTTTGTTTGGACCTGCAGCGGGGTAGTGAAACTAGTGTAGAAGATTATTGTAATTAGTCAGATTTGGGTCTTTTTTTTTTTTTTTTTTCACCGACCCACAGCAAAAGCCTATTCCATTTTAAGGTGCATCAAGAGATAGAAAGGAGCTATTGAATGATGCCAAAGTTCACAACTTCTGGAAAGTCTGGAGCAGATCCCTCACGTGGCCGTAATGGCTGAATCCTGCGGGCACTTCACAAAAGCTTCACAGTTGCGGTCRCCAACGTGACCAGCGTGTCCCTTCCATTGACAGTTTCATACAACCTCAGAGGGGCCCAGAAATTCCTTCTGGCTCCATCTGAGATAAGCACGGTGGTTTTTCAAGTCTTGTTGGCATGCCAGCTTTCTTCGCAAGGTGTAAGATTTCCTTTAGAAAAATTGTTTGCAAATATTATTTGCTTTGGTCAAGTCGCTAGTTTCTGGACGTTTTCTAGGCATGGCCAATGAGAATCTATAATGTTGTCTGGCTTTGCAGGTCTGACATTTCACTGCAGAAGTTCAAATGAATTCCCAGGCCCCTTTCCACTCAATGGAGAGAAATGAATTCCTTTCCACTACCTTAGGCTCCCGCTATAACATGAGATGACTCACGGCGTGAATGATCTCGGGTTTTTCCTGAAGCCACATGAATCGTTTGCACCGATATTCCATGGACCCTGCTTGTCTACTGGCAGGGTGCCCCAGCCAGCGTGTCTTTTKCTGAGCTAGAACAAGAAATCACTAGGGACAGCGTGCAAAACGAGGCAAGCAAATGATTCACCTGCAAGATGAGCTGCTCAGGTATACACAGGACTTTCTAAACAGGATGGCTTTTAGCCTCTGGATTTGTTTTGGTTGTAACCAAAGCCCTTTGAACACCGATATTGCWGTGCATCAGGAGCAGCTGATGTACAAGAGGACTGTGCTGCCATTCAGAGGAACCTTGACAGGCTGGAGAGATGGACGCAGAGGAACCTCCTGAAGTTCCARAAATGGAAGTGCGGAATTCCTTACCGAGGGAGGAATCACCCCGTGCAGCAGGACAAGCTAGGGAGGAGGGCTGACCTTCTGGARAGCAGCTCCGTGGAGACAGACCCAAGAGTTCTGGTGGACAGCAAGTTAACCATGAGCCAGCAGTGTGCCTTTGCGTCTCTCATCTCAGCAAAGGCCAAGAGAACTGGGTCKTTTCAACCTGGAGAAGACCAAAGGGGGATCTTACTGATGTGTATCAGTATCTGAAGGATAGATGTAGAGAGGATGGGACCAAACTGAACCACAGAATATTCCTCAGAACACGGGAAAAAACTTGTGTGCTGCCAAGGACCTTGGAACAGGTTGCCCAGAGAAGTTGTGGAGTCTCCGTCTGTCTTTGGAGATACTCAGCAACCATCTGGACACAACCCTGGGTCATGTGCTCTAGGTGATGCAACTTGAGCAGGAGTTGTGGACTAGATGGTCTTCAGACGTCCCTTCCAACCTCARCCATTCTATGATACTTTGATTTTGTGCTTTGGGAACCTGAGCGGGGTGTTCTCTCCTTCTGTCTCTCGCTGACAAGTAGTATGCAGTGTCCTGTGATGTTGATGACGTGATGGAGAAGCCATAGTTCAAATTTTCTTGCTGGGAATCCCTTGAGATCMTTATAAAATGTGGGGGCTGTTGAAGAACCTGGGAGGAGAAGTCAACTCAGGGCAGTTGGGAGAATTCTGGGGAGAGGGGAATGCTGGAAAGAAATTTCCAGTGGTAACTTTGGAGCAGAGGCAATGTCTGCACGGGATGTGGGCTTAGGCCATACAGAGCGTAGTCCGACCTGCTGGTCTAACCCATCCCTCTTTGTTTTTCTCTTTCAAGATCCTCACCTTCTCCGGACCATGACCCCTGAGAATATGTGCCACATCACTCCCCCTTCCCGCCTGGAGCATCCTCCTCCCCCTCCTCCCCCTCCTCACCTCCAGGGTCCTCCGCCACCTCCCCCTCACCCTCACCAGCAGCAGCTCAACCCTCATTACGCCAGCCTGCCGCGGGAGATGTACATGAAGGCCGAGCCGTTGATGCCACCCTACGGCATCGGGCAGGGCATGTCGCCAGGTGACCTCCACAGTGCCCAGCAGTCCCAGATGCTGCACCAGCTCCTCCAGCAACACGGAGCAGAGTAAGGCCTTAGAGCACTGCATGATTTGGGCAAGTGGGAATGAGGAGTGATGGGAGTTGGAGGTTTGCAGAACATGTTGTCCGAAATTACTGTTTTGGATTGCTAGTCAGGGAATGTGCCCAATTTCTATGGCAAAAAAACCAAAACGCTCAGGAGGGGTCAGGGTGGGGAGGACCTACCTTGGAGCAGGGATAGCAGAGCATAATTTGGAGYTGAATGTTGGGAATGGATGGGAGGGAAACAAAGATGGAGCTCAGTGTGCTGGCACAAATGGCACAGTGCTTGGCGGTCAYGGGGTAGGTGGGCAGAGGCTGGTGGTAGAAAACTGTTGCTCTGAAAGAGCCTGTAGTGCCCTAAGTAAAAGTCTGTGGGTTTATGGAAGATGACAGACCTTTCCTGATCGCTTGCTATGAGCACGTTACCACTTCCCCCTGTGCTCTTGCACCAGCTCATGCTTTTGCCTTTGCTTTCCTGCTGGTCTCCGCAGCCTCCCAATGCACCCCGCCAAGAAGAGGAAACACTCCGAGTCGCCCCCCAACACCCTCAATGCACAGATGCTCAACGGGCTCATAAAGCAGGAGCCAGGTATGGGGTCGGTGCCACTCAACCCTGACAGAGGCCARACGCCCCCCTGGCACCAACCCGGGCCCCTTTCACCAGGTACGTGGGGGGTTTTTTGCCTCCCTCTTAATACCCTCAGCATGCAAACCCCTTTGGCTAGTGCGGATGCCCTGCTCAGCCAGGGTGCCTGGGAGGAGGGCRTATGGGCACAACAGGGTAGAGCCAGAAATGCCAACCCCAGCTGGGTTCCCAAAAGAAGAGGAGGGTGCTATGCCTCTGACCCAGATCTAGTGCTCGTAGTGGTGCCCTGTCAATGAGGAGGAAGACTTCAGGCTGCCCATGTGGGCGCTGCCAGCAGCATCCTTGTGCTCTTGCCCACCTAGATGCCTTGCCAGAGTGATTTTAAGTACGGATTATTTCCTCCTTGCCACAGGCTTGATTCAAGACAACGACAGTTTGAACGGCTCCTACCTGGATCCCAACTACCAGTCCATAAAGTGGCAGCCACATCAGCAAAACAAGTGGGCAACGCTGTACGATGCCAACTACAAGGAACTGTGAGTAACGCRTTCCCCTTTGGAGAAAGCCAGATTCACCTTTTCTTGTCATCAGTGGCAAGGAGCAAGGTTTGRGGGGAGCCACTCACAGCAAGGGTCATCTTGAGCCCCCCGTGGCTCCTTTAGGTTACCTGAGGATCTTTACCTGCCTGAGATGTGGTGGAGAGTCTCTCCCTCCTTCCCCTTTGCCTTTGTGTAAGTTACTTCTTGGCATTTCTGCAGGGCCTGTGAGAAAGATTAAGAAATGGGGCCGTCAAGAGAGTGGAAGGCCATTTGGGAGCTTTGGTGGGCGCTCTTCTAAATGCCATTCAGACCTTGCTATGCCATGCTTCATAGGTGCCTTGGAGTGGCAAATGCAGCCAGGCCTGAGTATGATTTGGACTAGGAGGATCCTTTTTTCCTGGGCAGGCTTATCCAAGTCCTGGATTTTAAGATGAGTATTAAGATTCACTGAAGAATGGAGAGCGTGGGTGGCTGTGAGGGGTAGTCCGGAGCCACTTCCACACATCCTGGGAGCGCTCTAGAAAGGAGTCTGATGGGAATGGCTAACGAGGGAAGGGGGAGGCAGTGTGTGGACGCCAGCCCGTGTAGGGAAAGATGGATGCTCAGGAAGAAACCACTCTGGATCCTCCCTGCATTCCTCAAAGGTGACAAAGACCTGGCAAGCAGCAGGCTGCCTTCCAGGAACCGCTTGCCGAGTGAACACCCCTGTCTCCCYTGCTCGTGTTCCTACCCAGTCGTTATCTGACACGGTCCCTCCTCGGAGGCGTGGAGGAGGCGGAGGTGCTCTGTTTGCCATATGAAAAATGCAAGGTTATTGTCATAACTTGGTGTCCTAGAGGGCTAAGGACTCCTGGTGAGTTGTGAGGGAAGACGAGGGTCTTTTGAYGTGTATGGAAGCTGCCGTTGAAAGGACCAAGCCTCCTGTGCAGGGGTCAACCCAGCTGTAGTCCCTSTGTTGATCTTAACTGGGACTGGGCCGTGTTGCAGGTCGTTCCCTGCAACTGTTGGCTTGGTGACCTCCTGTCATTTGCAAAGGCCCCGTGTGTGTAGCTGGTTCCCTGACCACAGCCAGAGCCAGGAATTTGGGGCCATAGTTGCATCTTTTACTAACCGTTACTGCAAAGGAACTTGACAGCTCCTTGTAGCTGTGCTAGTGAGGGGCAGCTCTTCTGCCGCGTGTCCTTCCGTGCCTCATCGTCTTCCACCTTCAGACGGAATAACGCCACCCATCCAGGCCTGTGCCTTGCAGGGGAAGGGAGAAGAAGGGCAGGGAATAACCTGGCAAWATGCGGTTTCTACAGTCATTACCTGGAATAATGGGCTGTTCCCTTCATGAACAGCAATGCCCTCCATGCTATCCTGTTAGACTTGCTCCTCTTTCTTCCATTGGTAATCTTCTCCACTGCTTTCTACATCAGCTCTATATTTCACTTTGTAGAATCCATCTGGTAGTTTTAAACCCATCACATAATCTTAAATCCTATTTTTCAGGGTATTTAGTCATCTGCTGAAGCAGGTATCTCCTCTGCAGGACTTTACTTCAAATTCCAATATTTTCCCTGTGGCCTGGAGGTTTTTTTCTTATGGCTTGGCACCTTCCCAACAGGCTCCGTTTGCCAAACTATTTTCCCATCACGTGTTGGGTGGATATGAGTGCTACTCGTGGAAACTTCCAGGTAGCTCCAAAGTCTGGTTGTGTAGCCTGCCTCTGTTCTCCAAGATCCCTTTGCTTTTTGTGGGAAGGGAGGACTTGCTCATCTCTCCTTGAGCGCACACACCTACTGGAGTCACTCGTGTCCTGTTTTCCTGCATAAGAGCAGTGTTTGCACTTGAATTCCTCATCCCCCCCTTCCCTGTAGCGCTGTCTGGACACAACATCTCTGTTACTTGAATCTGAACCACAATGAATTCCCCCTTTTTCCTTTCTTTTGTATAATATAAGCAGTTCTGGTAGGCTACGCAATATTTTTTTGCTGGCCATGGAGAAGCTTCTGGCGTATTGCAAACCATAGCTTCAAATGCCAGCAAGCCCAGCCCTGAACTGCCACGTTCCTTGGATTTGTGTCTGCTGGCTAATACCTGCTTTTAGGATTTAGTGTGAAGCAAAATTGCTTTTCCAGTGTTTACATCAGCGTTTAGTTGTGTAATGGCTAAATTCCTTAGGAGGGAATTCGTGCCGCTTTGAGGAACCCACACGCGGTTCGGTGCGGTTGTAGGCTTGACCAGGTTTCCACTCAAGGACTGATAGACCCTTTTCTTGTCATCCAGTACTCCAGCAGTGCTTCCTCCTTTGCAGAGGTTAGCRTTAAGGTAGCTCATCACTTAGATGATTCTCTGTTTTTCCTTGTTTCTTCTATACTGCCATTCCTTCATCATCAGTTGATGATGATGATGATGATCATCATCATCAGGCCATCAGTTCATGTATTAGCAGCTGTAAGACTGCTTCTTCATCCTTTTTGCACTCTGGGGATCCTCAGCAAATGAGCAGGCATCCCTACACTTTAGGTTCCTCTGAGATCTTAAATAAAATAACAGCCCTTTCTGGTCTGTTTTCTCCTGGAAACTAGTGAGTGCCTGGAATAAACCTCACGACTGTGTCCTCTTACTGAAAGTCAGTGTCCATGGAAAGGTGTAACTAACTGCTCACGGCCTCCCTGGAGGCAGGAGCATCTAGACATGACCCYTTCTATTGGACTAAAGTCCCACTGGTGGAGTAATCACTTCAGTAGTATTTTATTAATATATTATTGAACTTTTACAGTATTTTCCACGCGGGTGCTTCTGGCCCTGCAGGGCAAAAATACAAAGAAATGATTTCCCATGCTCATTCTCTTGAACATGCAAAGTTGGGTCCTTCAGCAGGCTCGCTCTCCCTGCCAAGGGCAGGACAACAGTGTCTCAAAGACTCTTATACGTGGAGATCCATTAGCGGAGAAGATTTGACATATAGACCGATATGGTCTTTCTTCTGGGAACATCCTGCAAGAAGATGCGGTTCGGTGGTGGGAAGAGTTGGGTGAAAGAGCTTCTTTGGAATCCAAGGATCTGTCTGTGGCAACTATTGGTACCATTATCCTGCTTTTGTGGAGAACATTCGAGTTGCTGGGCTCTTGGCACACTCCTGGCAGGACTTCCCAAACTACATTCACTTTGTCCACTGGCTTGCTCGGCTTGCTCGGCTCATGTCTCAGGCCTTGCTGTGGGCTGAGGAATCTTTTGGGTTAGAGACCGAAGTCTCAAGATTCGGGGTTTTTTTTTTGATAATATATTTCTTCCTCGCCTTTTACGCTGGTTTTGTGGTTTCAGACTCACTGAACCTTCAAAAGGATTCGTTGGTTTCCAGCGACGGTGCTGAAGAGGCCGGGAACGAGGTGGTTCACTAATTTACCCCTGGGAATGGGAGTAATTCATCTCTCTGACAGTGTGCTCTGATAAATCCCAGCAGGCTCCTTCCTCCTCCTTGCCCGTTTGTTTACAGTTTGAGGCAAGGCAGCTGGTGAGGGATAGGGCAGAGCTGAGCAGGAACATTTCCAGGCTGAGTTTATGGCTCCTGCTGAACGGAGGCTCTAGTGTAGTCCGGTAAACTCATAGTTCTTGTGTCTTCTGCTCTGCAACCKGCCATAGCCCAGGCCTTCAGTCTGAATCGGACCTTCTATGCTTGCACTCCTCTCCGAGAATAAATGTTGTTAGATACAGCATCGAGCWTAGATACTGCAGAACCTGCATCTCGTCAAAGAGATATAGTCCAGGGTGACACGATCCAGCCCTTCTGCAAGGACTTGGAGGTTGGGTTAGCACAGTGGCTTGGGCAAATCCCTTGGGCAAATCCCRTTGACCAGCTGGCAGAGTAGCCTTGACAAATCCTTTGGATATTGATCACTGACGTCTTAATCTCTCAGGCAAAGAGTGTGCCAGGCCTCCAAAGGGCCCGTGGGTGTGTGCTGCTCCTTGGACAAGTTGGCGTGGTTGTGCCGGTCTSACACAAGTCCATGAGGTGGCACGTTGGTGCTGCTCAACTGTAGCTTCTATCCTCCGTTCTGGCATTTGTCTCCCGAAAGAGAGAAAGAGAACTAAGGGGTGCCCAGGCGTTATATCATARTAAGGACTGAGATATTGGGTAATCTAGAAGGAAGGAGGGAAATGAGAGAAAGATGGGGGAGATTTTTCTTCCAGAAAAGAAGCAACTGATAGCATATGAGGATCCTTCCGACGATCCTGGTTCTCAGCCACAAGTGCAATTCCCTTCCTTCCTTCCTTCCTTCCTTCCTTCCTTCCTTCCTTCCTTCCTTCCTTCCT
>PTEX01000291.1:357256-380447 GCA_003342815.1 Eudromia elegans
CCTTCCTTCCTTCCTTCCTTCCTTCCTTCCTTCCTGTCTCACAGATATTTCTCCCTGAGGTGCCTTTTCCCTTGCACCTTCATGTGGAGGCTGAGGGAGTTTGGTGCTCCCTGTTGTCCTGCAGCTCCTCTAAGCCTTGATGGGAGTTTGTCACCTTGCAGTTGGCAGTAGGAGAAATCTCTTCTCCTGTGCTCCTGGCCTTCTGAGTCCCGGGTTACTTTGGCTAAAATAATCCATTTGACCSCAGACCTTTTATTCCTGATCGTTTGCCCCCTGACCCTTGTACTCTCCCTGCACCGAAGGAGCCTATGRAGTGCTATGACCGCTGCCAAACCATGGCCTGGTCAGCAGGGGCCACTCAACAGCCGGCATCGTTCCTAATCCAAGTACCCAGTTCTGATTTGATATCAACTGCTGTCCTTTCTATTAGTGCTACGTTCGCAGCAACCGCTCACCCTGAGACAGTCTCTCCAAGGGGACGCAGTGCCAAACTGCCCTGCTGGAGGGCTGCTAGCTGGGACGGGGAGGAGAGGCTGGATGGCTGTGGCTCTAAAAGCCTGTGCTGAGGTCAAGGAGAGGCTTTGTTGCTTCCAAGTGAGACTTAAAATGTGAGAATAAGCAAGCACCGGAATAAATAACGCAGTGGATGCAATCCCTGACAGCAGTATTTGGGCACAGCTAGAGGCGTCAGACTGGGGGCAAAGGGCTAGTGGTTTCCTCCCCTCTGTGATATCTGGGCAGCTGGTTCTTGCCTCAGATCCACCCCTGGGTCGTTTCCACCCGGATGGTCAAGGGATCCCACTTWTTGGGGGTGCTGCAGGTCACAGCCGACTGTAAAACCCTGTCCCTGAGGATCCCTGGGAAGGGACCTCTGGGAGCAGTGGGCCAGGGAGAGAAGGCATTTCTGGGAGACAGAAGAA
This sequence comes from Eudromia elegans, assembly GCA_003342815.1. Classification (NCBI taxonomy): domain Eukaryota; kingdom Metazoa; phylum Chordata; class Aves; order Tinamiformes; family Tinamidae; genus Eudromia; species Eudromia elegans. Next base: position 358,177 of record PTEX01000291.1, read on the forward strand.
AGGGAACGCAAGTGTTTGCCCCCTCTCTCAGCAAGTAGTTAGCAGCCATCAGTTTGAGYGAACGTTAACCAGAGCATGGTTTGGAGGCTGCACTCATTTGGTAAGCCTCTGCATTTTTTAATCTAAAAAAAAAAATACTGGGCTAAGTGGTTAATGACCAGAGATCCCAGGTACTTGGAACCTGTGGCATCTCGGGACAGCGAGTGTTGGTGGAAGGAGTCAGGAAGGGCCCTTGTATCTGCTGGGGGTGGGTGCCGKGACACCGTGGGCTGGAAAGAAGCTGTTTGTGTTCGTGCTGACGGAGCAAGGWACCAAAGAGCAGGGGGAGAAGGACCCTCAGTGGGGTGGGAGGAGGTTTAGGGACAGGCTACCTGCTGGGATTCCGGCTGCTCCGTGAGAAAGGGCTGCCCCACGCAGAGCTGGAGTTGCTCMGGGCAGCCCTAACTACAGTTCCCTGGGGAGAAGAACCAGCCGGAGCACTGGGGGCTGAAGTTGTGGGGAAGGCGAGAGCAGAGGGGAATTCCTTTCATACTTCTGMGCTAAGGTAGCGCTCTGCTTCCACCATCTGGTTTGTGTTCGGGGCACATCACAGGCAGCCCGGGGTCCTCGGGTGCAAAAAACGAAGTAGTTGCAGAGCCTCCCAGGCATTATTCAGGACTGCCTGGAAATGCCCCGGACATTTCATCCCATCTTAACCCCTTATTACCTGRGGAGTTCCAGACGGACCGTGGCCAAGAACACGGTGTGAGGTGATGGGACTGGCAGCTGGTCATGCTAGCTGTGGGCAAGCAGTGACATATGGATGGGAAGGCACCAGTCCTATGCCAGCACTGGGTGGAGTAGGCTGTAGCTGGCCTTGTGAGAAGACTTGTGGGTCCCAGGGTGCTGTTAGAGCTCAGGTTTGAGGTCCAGTAAAGCTGGGCTCTCAGCACGACCTTGAGCCAGGCTGCATCTGCCTTGGGCTCAGCTCCCTGCACGGTAGCTCTCCGTGTAGCTTGGATGCCACAATGCGACCAAACCACCCCACCAGGTCTGGGCGCAGTGTCTTGGGGGGGATGATCTTCCTCTCCTCTGTGTCAGCACGCTGCAGGACTCCTCTYGGCACGAGGTGACCGTGCTGAAGCCCATCAAGCACATCTCGCTCTTGAGAAATTCCTCGCGGCCCCTTCTCTCGTCCTACTCTAGTCTAATGATTTGGGGGAGGAGAGGGGAAAGGGGTTGCAGAGAAGGGCGTTTCATCCCAGAGGAAAGGAGGCAGTCATCCTGAGGATATMTTAGGGAAAGCGGAGGAGGAATGCAGGAGAGAGTGACCTTTCCATATCTTCTGCTGCCTCGAGACTGCTGGGCTTGCTGCTCCGATGATGTTTCATGCTCGTCATCTGCAGCTATCAGTCTGTTTGCCTTCCCTTTCCGTTGCTGTATCCCTTGGCATTATCCATCTCTCCGGTTAACCCTAGTAATAACCTATGGAGAAAGTTGGGAGTGTGGTTTTTTCTGTAATTTTTGCAGTAATTTTTATGCCTGGTGGAAGAGGCAAGGCTGCCTCACATGCTTCCCTTTTACTCATGCACATTCCTTTAAGTAAAGGAATGTTCAAAAAAAAAAAAAAGCGGGATTTGGGTGTTCTGCTGGAAATTCTTCATGGGCAGTGTGGCTGAGAGGCATCTCCCTCACCCCCATGTGTCAGGGGCAGGCAACATGTGCTAGGGGCCCCCCAGCCCTGAGCCTACGGTTGGTGGGAGAGAAAGGGGACCGCATATTTCCTTCGCTCCCATGGTTACCAAGCCATTAGGGAGATGTAGATTAAACCTTCCCAGCTGGGATGTGTTTCTTCTGTGCGGCCAGGGTCCCCCTCCTCCTTTAGACATGCCAAGGTGGGAGCTGGAACTTATTAAGAGCAGCCCGAGCAGGTGGTTCTGATTTCCCCAGGAATCCGGCGCACGGACAAGCGCCGCCTGGTAGCGGGGCCGACGCAGGTGACCTAGGGAATGTGACAGGTGAAGCAAGCGGAGCCGCGGGAGTCCCTCTCGTGGGGGCCTGAGCAATCTGCGCCAGCAATCGGCGTGGCAGGAGCGTGCCCTGGCCCTTGGGAAGCGGTGCTGCTCACGCGGCATCCGGAGCTCTGTTAYCGCTAGCGGAGTTGAACCAAAGATAAGGATCTCCCTCAGAAAAAGAGATGAGAAGCCTGTTGCGGCTCGCGGTTGTCAAGGGTCTTGCGGCCCCTTTTATAGCAGAAGGGGGATCTGCTTCAGCATCATCATCGAGTCCTTGCCGCAGGAACTGTGTTTCTTTGCAGTCAAAAACCCTCCTAAAAACCACACTTGCAGTTTCAAGGGAGTATGGAAGTTCTCCGAAGTCTCATCAACAAGAGACAACGAGATGACTTGGTTGTGCGGGCTTCGACATGGTGCTGTGTCCACATCACTCCCCGTGCCACCTCACTCTGTGTGCCACCCTGGCCATRTACCATGCTATAGGCCCCCCCTCCTTGCTCAGCCAGGGGCTACAGCTGCTTCTGGGCCGCTCATCCTCCCCTTTCCCAGTATAAGACTCCAGTTTTGTGCGCAGGACTTTGCTCTAACGCCTGCTGCCTCTTCCACAGCCCTATGCTCACGTACCGTGTAGATGCCGACAAGGGGTTCAACTTCTCRGTGGGTGACGACGCCTTTGTGTGCCAGAAGAAGAATCATTTCCAAGTCACGGTCTACATTGGCATGCTTGGAGATCCCAAGTATGTGAAGACTCCCGAAGGCCTGAAACCCTTAGAGTGCTTCTACCTGAAGCTTCAYGGAGTGAAGGCAAGCGGGAACTAAGGTTGCAGCAGGGAGAGGGGTGCATGACGGATGTTTGGGATGAGGTGACACCACGTCCTTCACATGCTGAGCTGCAGATGTAAGCATAGGAGGGTGCTGAAGGTCAGAACAAGGCTTATCTCTTGCCGGTGCTTTCCAGATCCCAACAATTTGGTGGTCGTGGTGCCTGGCTCAGCAGATGGGGGCCCAGACTGTGCCAGTGCCCCACGGTTGTCTTTCCACCACGTTATTTAGCTGGCTGAAGCCTGTCTTCTGGCTCGGYCTGCAGGCAGGAGACAAGATGGGAGTGAGCAAGGCCGCTAAGAGGTGCAGACAACAACAAGTGCTCCCCAGGGCATGAGTCATGGCTGGGCTTGTGCCTMGGTGCATTTGCATTTAGGACACTACCTAGAAGATGTCATTTGACCTGAGCTATGCCGAGGGCTCCAGCCCCTCTCTTCAGCCAATTCATAGCTGCAGACGAGGAGTAGAGAGGGRAGCAAGGGAAACATGGCATTTTCTGAGCATTGGGTTTGATGTAGGTTGGAGAAAGGCCTGCTCCTCTATCCCAGGGCTGGATATAGATGGACTCGGTCGCTGCCTGGAGTCCTCAGGTCTGCCTGTCGCTCCCTCCTGGCTGCAGAGGAATATGGGCACTTTGAGACAATCCCATCTGCTTTCACGTTCARCCCACCCCCTGCCAAGGGAGGCCTTTGTGCTTGGGCAATAATCCCATGGAATTTAGGTGTTGTAAATTAGTTGTATGGGGTCAAAGGAGGGTCTAGGCAAAAAGCATATGGCATATGCAGAGTCTGGGGAAAAGCTGCTGGGATGGGGAAAAGCCCAGTTTTCCACTTTGTCACATGCTTGGTTCTTTCCCTCCAGCTAGAGGCCTTGAACCAGTCAATCAACATAGAACAGTCACAGTCAGACCGCAGCAAACGGCCCTTCAACCCCGTTACGTGAGTATTGCCAGGGGTGGGTTCGTGTAGGGGAACTGCTTTTGGGGAATAAGAACGAGGGTGGAGAATGGCCAGACKGGTACTGTGGGTGTAACACCCTCCGTGTCTCTCCTCTGTCTCCTACAGCAAAGCGTGCAACTCTTTGCATTTCCTACTCCCCCCCTGCACTGTTTGAGCCGGTACTCAGTTCGTATACCTGCCGTGGTGGACGAGGCCGGGAGAGAGCCGTTCTCTGAGSATCCTCCTCTCCAGCGGCCTCCTCATCCGTGTCTGTTTTCCCTTCCCCAGGGTTAACCTGCCTCCGGAGCAGGTCACCAAGGTCACCGTGGGGCGGCTACACTTCAGCGAGACCACAGCCAACAACATGCGAAAGAAAGGCAAGCCCAACCCGGACCAGAGGTGAGGAGTGGAGAGGCCTCCTCCGGGCTCTTCTCAGCACTCAGAGCCTGTGGAGGTGCCAGCCCTCAACTTAGGGAGTGTAGCTGGGGGACAGGGGAGATRGGTCCTGAATCCTCATCTGTGTGGAAGCAAGAGGGTGTCTCCTGCCCTACTGTAGGAGGAGTTGGGAGCATTGGGTGCACCCCACAACGTAAGGTGACATGCAAAGCCTGCCAGGTGCTGGCGTCCTTCAGAGATGAGCTCCCGTTGTACTGTCCCTATCAGAGGAAGGGCTTCCTGACCTCTCTCCCCTCTTGSCAGGTATTTCATGCTCGTGGTGGCTTTGCAGGCGCATGCCCAGAACCAGAACTACACGCTTGCAGCTCACATCTCCGAGCGCATCATCGTCAGAGTAAGTCAACTGTTTTTCTCTACTTGACTTTCAGGATCCCTTTCTTTTCCAGCTTCTAGAGTGCCCCACAATCCTTTTCTGGACTGCCTAAGCAATCCTCTTACCTTTCTTTGGCTTTTCAGAGCTTTCCCCTCTCAGCCCCTGCCTGCCGTCCATAAAACATTACTGTAGGTATCCCTGCCTATGCCTGGGCTTTCACTCCAGCCTTTACACCCCTGCTGAACACGTGTGCTCCAATCTGAGCAGCCCCAAGGCTTGCAAGCATCTGTTGCGGGGAGACACGGCCAGGGAAAGTGATCCGCTCTCCCGAGCTTGAACAGTTAATCCAAAGTATATCTGTCTGGAGCGTGGGAGCAGTGTTGCTGGGATTCTGCAGCAGGGGCAAGGCTCCAGGAACAAGGGAAGACTGGCATGCCTCCTGAGGACCTCACCCTCTCGCAAGTGCTGAGACAACAGGGCTCGAATGGGAATGCCCGGAATAAGAAAGGCTGCTCTTCCCAGACTCTCCCAGAGCTCTGCTGATAGAGTTTTCAGTCATGGGGCCTGGAGACAGGAGCCCGTGACTTCTGCAGGACAGGCTGTGATGTTGTGATGGGCTGTGTGTGCCCTGCAGCCTTTTAAGTGCCTGTCCATCTCCTCTAGCAAAGGGCTGGTGCGGGGGTAAAACGCAAGCAGAGGACCCTAGAGTCTGCAGACAAGGAAGAATCTGATGAATTGTGCAGTCTCCAGGATTCYCAGTGCAAAACCCTAGGGAACTGCAGACAACCTGGACCGCCCCATCTCAACCCAAGCTGGTCTCAGCTCCAGCAAGACCTGCAGAGCGGGCTGGGGATCCTAAGATCCTGGGCCCAGGAGCAACAGCCACGACCCTGACAGTCTCCTCCTGCAGTCTTGGTAACTTCCACTYCCTAGGAAATGAGCCTGTGCAGTTCTGGTTGGAGTTGGTGAGATCATGAAAACAGCTCTGGAAACTGAGACAACGGACATGTGGAGGGAGTCGGTGCCGTCCCTTAGGGAGAGGAGCGGAGCAGGCACAAGGAAGAGCCTGGCTCCCTGTGGAAAGCAGCTTCTCCAGGGCCAGCAGAKGAATGCCGGGGTTGTCTCTGCTGTAAGGGCACGCTGGGGTCTATTCCCRGGGCTGGCAGTGGAGCCCTGCCGCTGTGTGGACTCCGTCTCCTCCCTCCTTGGCCTTGCTCATCCTGCTGGATGTGCCACACCTGCCTATCCAACTCCCTGCGTTCCCTTCTGTGAGGATGGGGGCACGGTTGGGCCTTGAGGTCAGCATTAAGCTCTTAATTCAGGTGCACTCGCGGCTGGAAGGGGCTCGTCTGCCAGGATTCCAACCCCTTGATCCCCAAAGCCCCCGTCTGACTCTGAGACCACCTGGATCACGACGTCCTGATTTCATCCGAGGTCTTCCACATCCCTGGTTCCCTTCTGCAAGGCAAGGACACGGCTGTATCACCAAGGTGTTCCTGCTAATGCCCAATTCTCTTTTCCATCTGGTTTTCCCCCATCCGTTTTGGAATGGTGCTCTGCTGGAATGAGGTRCCTCCTACTGTGCAGGTGACCATGGCTGATGTATGTGACTCTCTAAAACATTYATCTCTTGTACATGACTTGCATCTRTTGTCCATGTGCTGCCATCCAGCCCCTCTGGCTTGTGCTCTCCAGAAGTCCTTAGTCCATTWCTCAGAATGTGCCTGAGTGTTTTCCTCCCTTGTGTTGTTACTGCTGCTGTTCAGTCTCTGTTTTCTCGTCTCCACAGGCCTCAAACCCTGGGCAGTTTGAGAGTGACAGCGACGTGCTCTGGCAGCGGGCACAGCTCCCCGATACCGTCTTTCACCACGGTCGAGTCGGCATCAACACGGACCGCCCTGATGAAGCCCTCGTGGTCCATGGCAACGTGAAAGTCATGGGCTCCCTGATGCATCCTTCAGACATCCGAGTGAAGGAGGACATCCAGGAGGTAAGAGCCGTGAAAACGAGGCTGCCCTCAGGATGACCGAGGACCTGGGGGCACCAGAGAGAGTGTGAGTGTCCTTGTGTGCCTGTCTCAGCTGGTGRTTTTGACCGTAACATAGTCTTTCTGGAGAGGCTGTGAGCTGCCTCTCTTGACAGACTGGAAATACCTTAGAAGAGCAGCTGTTCCTATGTGTTCCAACCCAGCCTATCCAGTGTGTCCTAAGGAATAAGGGCTGTTCCTTCAGAAGCAGGAATTACAGAAGAGACAAACCTGGAAACAGTTGAATGTATGAAGCAGGACGCTGGGGATCCTAAAGAACCTGAATGAAAAACTCGGCTCTTGCTCTCCTTTTCAATCCTTTCAGATGGATGTAAGCGTACAGAAAAAAAGCTGGATGAAATGAAGTCTCGTGTTTCTGAGAACTGTCTCTGTTCTCGAGTGTGCAGCGGGGCTCAGGCTTCTGGCCTCACTGCCCAAGAAATGTTTCCAGGGTCGAGACCTGGAGAAGAACCCCAGTGCAAATGCAGTTTGTTTGTCCACATGACTGGTCTGAGTGGGATWTGGAACTGGTTGCAAAGGCATCCTCTGGTGCATTTTGCTGCTTGGTGTCAGGATTAGGGCAATTTAGGAAGCATTTATCCCATGCGTGCGCCTGTTTTGTCCCAGGTGGACACAACGGAGCAGCTGAAGAGGATCTCCCGCATGCGACTAGTACACTACAACTACAAGCCTGAGTTTGCAGCCACCGTGGGCATCGACAACACCTCTGAGACAGGTAGGGGCCCCCGTTCCCGTGCCGTGCTTCCCTGATGACGTCTGCAGTGCTGCACCTCCCATTTTGCAGCCTACGGTGACGCTTGATCCCCGGTTCCCAGGGCTGCTGCCCTGCCCGCTTTGCGGTGGCCCCCGGAGGGGTGGAGGGGCTTCTCATCACCTCAAGTTCAGGCAGCTGATGAATTTCCCTCTTTAGTGAGTAGGGGAGAGGATGGCGCCTGCCTCGAGCAGCTCAGAGCCTCTCTTGGGCTGTAATAAGGCTGCTCTATATCTGGAGGGAGCCCGGGACACAGCTGGGCGTCGGGTGATGCAAATAGCCCTGTCTCCGTAGCATGAGAATGAGCTGTGACTGAAAAGCTGCTGCTGGTTTCACTCTTTCTAATTCACTCATCTGTTAGCGGACCTCAGCGACTACCCAGGCCGTGGAGCCTCTGATGAGCTCTGCAGAGGCCAGGACGAGTGCACCTGAAATGGCAGCAGTGCAGAGGGGTCCTGCCRACAACCTCACGGGCTAAAGAGCTGTAGTAGGATAAGCCCTGCCTGGACTGCTGTGACCTCTGGTGCCATTTCCACACAGGTGTCATTGCTCAGGAAGTAAAGGAGATCCTCCCAGAAGCCGTGARGGACACTGGGGACCTGGTGTTTTCTAATGGCAAGACCCTAGAGAACTTCCTGGTGGTTAATAAGGTCAGTAGCAGCCTGAAGGGCGAGGGAGGGCCAGTGAGACAGTGTCAAGGGGGGGTTGTGGAGAGAAGATTCTCTTTCATTTTTCTTGGCTTGAAGTTGGAAAAGGAGGAGTGAGGATGTGGTGCCTGGGATATCGTTCTCAGCCAGTACACCTGTATGAGGTTCAGACCTGCCTGGTCTTTCAAGTGTCAGGAACAGACCAGAATGGACAGCAGAAAATAACAGGGTAGCCTGGCGRTGGAGGGCATCTCCCTCAGGAAGGGCTTCTTGTTGGCAGCCTTCTTTAGGGAGAGTCTTACTCATAATCTTTCCTTTCTAGATAAGATAAAGGGGTTCGGGCCAGATAACCCAGAGCAGCTGGCAGCCTGACCTCCTCCTCACCTATGCAGCTTGCTTGCTGCTCTGGGCATCAAGGAGGCATCCTCCCATGACATGCATCCGTGCGGTTCTCTCCAAGCTGCCAGCTGGCTTTCGCATCACGTTGTCCGTTCCGCCCAGAAAGATCTGCCTGCCCCTGTAAATCCTCCACGGCATCTAAGATTCCCTGTTCCCAGCACTGAAACGGCACGCAAAGGAGATGTGCTGCCTTAGGGAGCAATGTGTGGCTTCTAACATTTGTTATTTTGGTAGAGTTTGATGAGAGTATTTCTTATTCTCTCATCCAAGAGTTGTAGAGATTGAGGTTTACTCTGCTGGGTGATTCCCTCTGTCTCCTCAATGCTGGGTATTTTTGTGTAACCTTTCTCTTGGGGTAGGGGATGGGATAACGGTTGGAATGACTGGCCCCAGCATGAGAAGCAGGAGGTTCTCCCTGTGCGGGGCCATTTAGACTTCAGAGCTGTTCCCTGGCAGGAGCGGATATTCATGGAGAATGTGGGAGCTGTGAAGGAGCTGTGCAAGCTGACCGACAACCTGGAGACCCGCATCGATGAGCTGGAAAGATGGAGTCATAAACTAGCCAAGCTCAAGCGGCTGGATAGCATGAAGTCAACCGTGAGCTCTGGGGCATTCAGGTAATGGCATGGTGARGTCAAGGGGGCAAAGGAGATGCCTCCCTGCCAGCCCAGGCGGTCTTAAATGCCACTTCGGTTTGGGAAAGTGAATCTGGGGTGGAATTTGGGGGGAATCTTCCCCCTTGGTGCCGTTAACTCAGTCTGGGAATAGCAGGGTATTGACGGCTGCCATTTGGCCTGTGGCACAATTCTGAGAGAGATCTGCCGTGCGCTTGCCAACATCTTGAACCTAACCCGCTTATGTGGGTCTTGGGGCAGAGTTCAGGCCCTTTGGGCAATTCACTGCATCTGTCCCTGGAGCACACWGAGGGACAGCAAGTTTGTGACCATCGTGTCACGGGGGGCTCTTCCCCTAGCAGATCTACACGTTTTCTCTGAGAGCGGCTCCGAGGGCAATGCTCACCGTAACTCCTGCTTTCTCCTTGCAGCCAAACTGGAAGCCAGTTCAGCCGTGCAGGGAGTGTACCCCACAAAAAGAGGCCACACAAAGTAGCCAGCAAGGTAAGGAACCGTTCCCAGAGAACAGTGCTATGCTGGTAGGAGGTTTTCTCTCCGGAAACAGTTGGCTCCATTGCTCTCTTATCTTTTCCTATACACGTTGAAAAGGGGAGACCCTGTCAGTTCCCGTTTTCCTGCTCCCTCCTACCTGTGGCTGCATTTTAGTGCATGCCTTACAAAAACATTATCTGGCTTCTGCACTGAGGGGTTTAGGGCCCGCGTGGAAGCGGGAAGAGAGCTTTGTATGGACTGGATGGGATGGGCTGAGCTCTGAAACAGCGGGCCGGAGCGGTAAGGTGCCATGAATGGATCTTGGGGTGTTTCTCTTGCAGTCACCATCAGTTGTTCCAGAACAAGCCTGCATCAGCCAGCGCTTCCTGCAAGGCACTATCATTGCCCTGGTCATCATCATGGCATTCAGGTATGTCCCCACACGCATTCTGCCTCTTCYCCACGCTGACCAGGAGGGATTTCTCCTGGAAATGTCGCAGTTGACCTTGGGAGGATCCTCCCAGACCCAGCAGCRGTGTGCTGCTCAAGGCCACCCTCTCTCTAGCATGCTGCACTGCTGGGGCTGTGATTTTTCCCGTCTCAGCACAGAGTGTTGTTGCTGGAACAAGCAGGACCAGCTCATCTCGGTGTCAGCAGACTGACATCTGCTTGTCCAGGTCTTGCATTCCAGGCTTGGCTCCATCTGCAGGGCTCTGTCCGTCTAACACTAGCCAGACCCACGTCTCCCCCACCTTCCTCATCTCACACACCTCGCCAGCGTGTCCCATGTCTCTAACCCTTGCAATACCGCCCCAATATACCCATTTGGGTCTGGGAAGAGGAGGGATACGAATCACTGGTCTTAGTTCACCCGCTCTACGTTCCTACAAGTTTTTGCTTCGGCCTGGACCTGCCTGACCAAGCTGAGAGCACTGGATTTGCTTCAGTCCCCAGCAGTGATATCACTTCTCGCTGCAATCTCGCCCCACTACACTTCCCATGCTCAGAACAAGCAGGCCGAGCTTTCACTGCCATCCCTAGGCTGGGTAGCRCCAAGCTGCGGACCTAAAGCTTCTTGCATGGGCTGAAACCCTGCGGGAGCAGATCCGTACCAGGACATGTCCTCAGCCTCTAATCCTGTCCGTCTTTCCAGTGTGGTGTCCATGTCYACCCTCTACGTGCTGAGCTTGCGCAGCGAGGAGGACCTTGTGGATATTGATGGGTAGGTACCTCTGGATTCTGTGGGGAAAAGGCGGTGATTGGGGGCAGGTCTCTGGGACACAAAGCACTGCAGGGTGAATGACCACCGTTCCGGTGAGCCAACCTGTAAATAAACCCACGTGTTTTCTTACACGATGGTCTGATGTCAAGAAAGTCCTTTGGAATAAGAGCAAGGAAGAAAAATAAATAAATAAATAAATAAAATATCCTGTTGTTTGGCTGTTTACATATCTGCTCATGGCCTGTCTAAATGTTATTAGACGCCTCTTCAGCTGCACTGGAACAGCGTAGGCACACCGACTGTCTGGGGCAGAAGCAGCCCGTGCTGGACAAGGGTTTTCTTCCTACAAGTTGTGTCCTTAGCGTGGGGAGAGCAGCCAGGGAACGGCCCCAGCCCAGCCAGCTTGCCCAGGGACAGGCTGTGCTCCGCGTTTACTGTCGCTGCCCCTCGCTCCTTTTGCAGTTCACATTACATTACATAATAAGTTTGTTTTTCTCTCTCTCCCTGTCCTCTCTCCTTCCCCTTCTGGTTACTTCTCTCATTGAACCCACCTTCTTTCCACTCTCTCCTTATTTTTTCCTTATTTTATGCCTTTTCGTTTCTATTCTCTTACATTGTCTCCTGTTTTCCTCCTCTTTCATCCTCCCTTCTCCTTTCACTMCCCTGTAGCTCTTTTGCTGTGCCCCCTGCCTGTCTCCTGGCACTCTTTCGGCACAGGGGTCCTGGGGTCCCAGTTGCTCTATGTCCACGGTATGTTATTCTTTTATTATACTGTTATTTAACTGCTGCATCCCTTCTCTCAGTTCCTATTCTTTTTCTTCCATTTGCACCACAGAAAGCAAAGAATCCCGAGCAAAATGTGAAAGCAGAGAGTGACAGGAATATCCTTCAGCAAGTGGGATTCCGGCAGGAAGGATCGTGGATCTCATCAGGCAATATGGAAAGAGGATGAGGATTAGAGAACTTAATCAAAGGCTGAATAAAGAATTTGCGTATTTTAGGTGCAGCAAGAATGGGCAGTTTGAGAGGAGTGAAAGCAATATGCCAAAAGAATAAAGATTTTGAAGTATTAGCCAAAAGGATGTTGCTACCTCTTTGTACCTGAGTAACTTTATTGTGAAGGCTCACCCTGAAACAGGGCACAGTTATTGGGAGGAAAAAGGACAGGAAAAAAAAAATATTCCTTTTTATAATCATCGGCAGAGGAGATGTTTTAAAAAAGATATTGACCCAGTTCTGGAAAGAGCAGTGCCTATGCCTCAGGGGCCGTGAGCAGGAAATCTTGAACGTCTTTGTTAGGAGTGCAGGCAAAACCAAAGCAAGGAAGCAAAACATGCTGTTAYGTGTGCAGGTGAGACGCTGCATTACTCCTACCTCTCCATGGGCAGTAGCTGAAGGGCCCAGAGCTGGGGTTGCTGTAGGTTGCCTCTATGGACAGGGGAGAGAAGCAGGCAGCAGGAGCGTCCTCCTCTTTCACGTCTGCCTTGCCCTTTGGATATTGCTGTGGCATCTCTGTTCAGCTCTTAGTCGCTTCAGGGAGACCTCTGGAATGGTGTAGGATGAATTTGATTAGTATTGTTTTGTATTTCTTAAAAAAAAAAAAAATCACACAAGGTGATGAATAATCTATGATAATCTATGTCTGATTGAGAAAGGACGTCTTCGTTAAGAAGGGGACTGGCCTAGAGTGTTGAGACCCTGGCATAGGACCCGATCGTGAGCATACGGGCTCCCAGACACGGGSATTCTCAGTGTGACCGTATGAGGTTAATACAGGGTCTGAGGCTGTAAAACCGCTCAGGAGATCAGCATCAGCAAACAAGTTCTCTGAGGAGAGACCTCCACTGTGAGCACTGGGGGAGCAGGAGCGGTGTCCTCTGAACCAGCTGAGCCTAGTCCCTGACAGCCATGCAGCGCCTCAACCAGACTACCGGGGCGTTTTCTTATTCTCTTTGCCCTATTTGTGGTGTGTGTGCCTCTGTCCCGCGCTGCTCTCCTTTCTCTCGTTGCTCCTTCTTGCTCCTAGTCTGCTCTTCCTTGGTGCTGCACTCCTCGTGTCTGCTTTGGCTCCGCGTAGCAGGACCCATCACCCATCAACTGCTACAGGCGCTTCTCCAAGTACGTGTTGKCCGCTGTACTAGAGGTTTTCATGTGTATTTTGCTAAATTTTAGGTCAAGTCAGAACTTTGATAAAACGCAGCTGGTGCCATCCACAGTCACATCTGACAGAGCCAGCGACGGGACCCCTACACACCAAGGTGGGTCGCAGGGTTGCAGAGCAGCAGCCAGAAGAGCACTGCCCTGTGTTTGTGGTGCGGGGTGATGAACACGGATGCATCCCTGTGCCAGGGGTTCCCTTGCACCGTCCTGCTGTTATGTTGGGTGGGGAGGSTGCCCAGGGCTCTCGGTGCTGCCGTTGCTAGATGTCCTCTCCCTTCSCTTGCTCTGAGTGTCCCTGCTCTTTGCCCTGCAGTCACGGTGAATGCGCATGACTCCGTCTACCGTTTCCCTGGCCAAAGCGTGCTGGCGTGTTTCAACCCGCCCTGTTTCTCCACGTGCTGCTCTGCTGCTCCCACCAATGTCTCCTCCATCGCCCTCTCTGAGACCAGCCCCACTCACGCCACTAACAGGACAGGTAAGTACCAGTGCAACAGGAGGGAGATGCTGGGAGGCTGCTGAGGTCTGTCACTCCCACTGCTGCTTCATCTCGTGGCTCTAGCTCCTCTTTGGCTCCTTTCCCACCTCTGCACCTTATGGAAAGCATCCCTGGTTGCATCAATAGCTGCTGCTTTTGAAGGTCAACTGCCAGCTGAGGGAGGACTGGGGGCAGCTCTGGGCTGCTCAGTACGAGAGGGACGTGGAGCTGCTAGAGAGGGTCCAGCAGAGAGTGACAGAGATGATGAAGGGGCTGGAGCATCTATCGTATGAGGAAAGAGCAAGTGAGCTGGGCCGGTTTAGCCTAGAGAAGTGAAGACAGAGAGAGGGGAGATCTTATCAACATGTACAAGAATCTGAGGGGAGAATGYAAAGAGGATGAGGCCAAACTCTTCTTGGTGGTGGCCAGTGATAGGACGGGGGGTAAATGGGTACAAGCACAGGAAGTTTCCTCTGCATAGGAGGAAGAACTTTTTTCCATGGGCTTTGGAAGCTGGGAGGGCTGCCTGGCTGCCTCACCCACTTGAGGACAATCTCTCTCTCTCCCTCTTTCCTTTACAGACCAAAGTCCCATCTCACTTCTGCCAGTGACAAATATCAAAGCTAAATCGAGGGGTGTCACCGGGAAAGCGACCTCCTACGCCAAGTGGCCAAAGACGCCTGACAGGTCTCAGAGTTTTGGCAGCCCCGATGCCAGCCCCTCCTCCCCTTTCATCCACGTCCAGGGCAAATCCAAGTACATCTCCAACCTCTCGCTCTCCCGCAGCAACTCGCCGCTGGGGCAGGCCCGGCAGCCGCGCAGTGCCAAGCAGCCGGCGAGCGAGTGGCCCCGTGCGGGGGATCTCGGCACGGATGGTAGGTGGACCCTCTCCTCTTCCCGTCCCGCTGACAAAACTGCGTTTTTTCTGCCTAACATGGGCCAAACACCCAGCCCGGAGAGTGGAAAACCCCAGTGTGCAGGGAATGGGGCATAGTGCAAGGGCAGCGGAGCACCCCTGGGGCTCAGGCTGAGGAGGCTGCTGCGTGTCGCTAGCAGGGCTGACTAATAAGGTCGCCCTAGGCAGTGCTGGCAGGGCTTGGGAGCCTTTCTTTGTGACCAAGCGACTGCATTCCCCACGGCGACATTTCACACTCAAGCTCAGGTCTAGGTGCCAGGAGCAGGAGGGATGAYTGGCTCAGCTGCCCGCGCCGTTCCCGGCATGAGCCCGCAATGTGCCGGTGGCCGAGCTGAGCCATGCCCAAGCCGGGGATGATCATTGGGAGCATGGTGTGCTTTAGCTCGGCAGGGCCCGGTACTGCATGAGCGTGGAGGTGACTCACCCGAGACCATGACTGGACRGCCCAGCAGCGATCTGACCCCTGCCGCAGACACAGTGATGAGGAAAGAGAGTCTCAAAGCCAGCCATCTCTTCCAGCCCTCCCTTTGCTCCTCTTAAACAGTGTTTCGTATCCACAGGGTCAAGCCCAGTGCTCCATTCCATCCGGATCTTGGAGATCAATGTAGCCATCCAGTCCCAGTACTGTGCTGCCAGCGATGCATGCAGGTGAGCAGGGCAGGGCTTGCTCTGGTGGCAGCGACGTTGTGACAGCCCCAGTAAAACGAGCAGACAGCCAGTTCTTAGAGCCCTGTGACTTCTTCATTCCTGCTTCTGTCCCAAGGCAGCCCTTGGGCAGACGTACTGGGACACTCTCCGAACTCAATCCCTGCTCCATTGCTAGCCATGCCAGCAGGAAGTTTGCTGCCCCTCTGGACAGTGATTTGGTGACGAGCTTGGAAGCTGGGTGGGGAATCCCTGTCCTCTGAAGCCCCGGCCAACTAGAGAGCCTGGCTCTTGTCCTGGGCCATCTTGCAGCAGGTTGAACTGGTGCTACAAAGTCTAATGCTCCTTCTGTGTCCTCAGGACTGGAAACTTCACCTACCGCATCCCTGTCAGCCAGCTCACGGCAGTAAACACCAATCTGACCCTGGAGATGAAGTGAGTGACCTCGGCTCCTTTTTTGTGTTTTTTTCTGKTCCTGGCAGAGAATAAGCGCTGCAGACCATAAGGTTGGAGGGATCCATCCCGATCTTGTCKGAGAGGGAGGATTTGCAGAGTGTCAGTCAGGAGAGGCCCGAGAAGGAGGTGAATCTAGCGTGTAAGAAAAGATTAATAGGGGAGATGGTCTAGCAAGTAGGATTGAGAACAAAAATCGAAGATCATTGGAGAGGTAGGRAGAGATCACAAGGACCAGGAACAGCTTTGGGCAAAAGTGTGGGAGAAACTGTCACTGCTGTGGCTTGCAGTGGACATGTAGGGTCTCAAGAGCGACAGGACACGGTGGAAAGTTGCTGGGATTAGATTTCAGGGGAGCCACTCTGCTCTCTCGAAGTCAGCTGGGTACTGCACCCCGTGGCCGTTCTATCTCCTGCAAGCGCCGGGAAAGACRCAGCACGGTCCGCTCCCTGCCACGACCTCACTGCGCCCTTGTCTCTCTAGCACCTCTTCCGCTGTGTCCATCTCCCTTTGTGGCCTTGTCTCTAGCGACCCGTGTCAGGACGCTGCAAGCGTGGACAGTTTCACCAATACCACAGACACACAGGTAAGGGATACAGCGGCTCACCGAGTCCACACGCAGGCAGACAGGGGTGTCATCAGTTACCTCCAGGGCAGGGGGGCAGCTGAGCTAAGGCAGTACAAAAGCGGCTTGAGGGATTTCAYGCCCAAGTCGCCTTACTCTGTACTTGCTAATGTGAATCTCTGGATGCCTCCCAACAGGGAACTGCTTGCCTACCAGACTCATGAATCACGGATGCTGTGGTCACTCAGGAARTCATCCCACCCAGCCCGAACCCTTAGGCCTAATGCTAAGGGCTGTTAGGAGAAGCCTAGTCCGGGCGGTATTTTGCTGTACCTGTCCTGATGAYGCTCTTTCAGGAGTATCCCCCCCAGGTCCCTGGGGCCAAATCTCTTCATGAAGTGTGATTCCCTCTAAACATGCAAAGAAGTTGRGCTTGGGGGGAGGTTGGCAGGGTGTTAGAGGAAAGCCTAATACAGGGTTGCAGTAGCTCGCTGCTTCCAGGCTACGTAATATGGCAAAAAAGAAAGGAAAAGGCTGSCTGGGTTTTTAGTACCCTGGGAAGCGTTAGCCGGATGCCGTTTCAAACGAAAGCTCGATTAGCTCGGAGCCAAGGGAGCCATAATTACATGTGCAATAATTACAACTGCTTTTCCCTTGGTTTCTGTGGTGGCTGAAGCCGCAGCACAGTTGGGGAGCTGCACTTCTGAGACGCTGAAGAAACGTGGCGTGGACACCCGCCCTAAGAGCCCAAGGGTGATGGGGAGAGGGCCAGCTTCCAGAAGAGGCAGAGAAGAGACGAGGAGCTTGGCAAGCACTGTACTCTTTATAAGCCCAGTATTTTGYTGCATGTTTCACCAGCCTTTCCACACCCTAAAGCCATGGGCCGAGCCAGCTTCCATGCTTGCGATCCCYGCGGAGCCGGGGAAAATGGTTGAGTGCCTCGTTGCTTCCCTCAGTGCAGCCCCGTGGCCGATCCTGGCTCCTGCACAAAGTCAGGCTGTAGAGTCATTCGCCAGAGTGGTGTTAGGTGTTTCTTTGCCAGGAAAAAAGGCTCCTGGTGCTCAAGGTTAGGCTCAGCCCAGCTCTTGTGTTTTCCTCCCCAGGAAACAGTGCACCGGTGGCCTCTTGTGATGATGTCTTTCCAGGAGTTCACCTATCACTTCAGAGTAGCACAGCCTGTGAGTACGGCCTGTCTTTTTGGTGTGTCCGGGCTGATCCGGTCAATAATACCACGGAAGAGGGGGCAGGATGGTCTCTGCTCATGCGTTTAGTGGCCACCTTATGCTTATAGCCTTCCACAGCCCTGCGTATTTTGGTTGGTCCCTTCGACACCGTTACACACGTAGGGGAGAAGGATAATCTATTGGAGAACAARTGCACGCTTGTGCCCTGGGAAGGACCATGGGAGAGCAGTCCTGCTCATAGGCATGCTCGGAAGAGGGTATTTTATGTCTTCTGAGGCCGTGTGTGAATGTGGGGACTCGCCCTTGGCCGCCTCAGGCGGTGGTGGTTCRGCCACAGCTCCCTTTGCACGCGTCTGGCTCGTGTTTGTAAGCWTCTTTTCTCCCTCTGTTCACATAGGGTCGAGCCAACTGCAGCACTGCTCCCGAGCAGATTGGACACCTTTTCACCGACTATTATTTTCAGTTTTACTGGCTCTGTGAGTGAGTCCTGGCAGCACCAGCACCCCCTGGTTGGAGAGAGGAGGGAGACTGGTGACACTGGGGGACACTTGTGTGGACCCTCTTCCGCCAGCCCCTAGCCTCTCCTTGTCCCCGTCTCCTGCTTTGGGTGTGGAGTTGGTTGGCTTTGGGCCTATTGCCACAGGCACAGCACAAACAGAGCACAGGACTTAGGCCACAGAAACACAACCGGTCCTGCACTTTCTCCCGGACTGACCTTAGTACCGACTCCCGCCATCCCGTGCTGTCCTGGAAAACTCTTTCCCTTCCCTTATGGGGACAGCCGTGCCCTCCGTCACTTCTCCCTCTCCCTGCTACACTGGATTTGAAAGCATTACACTGGATTGCGTGTGGATGGGGGCTGCCACATCCCAGGAGCTTGAGCGCRCCTGGGAACTCCACCATGTCTCCCGGCTCAGAGGTGCTGCATTAGCTCTCCACAACACTGGAATTGCTCCACAGCGGAGGCCTCAGACCGAAACACTGGAATTTCTTCTGGAAAGGAAGGCGGTGCCTGGACATACACTGGAGTTGTTGTTCCTTCGAGGTGGCCCAGGGCCATCCTTGTCAGCCCCATCCCGCGGACTCCTGGAGGCCCCAGGGTCCAGAATTGCAGGTTTTCTGCTGACAGCAAGAGAATGGGCAGCCCTCAGCACTGCAGGTTCTCTCGCCCTCCTCCCTGCACCCTACCCTCCGCAGCACGCACGTCTGGATGGATGAACACAAGAACCTCACGGAGACGCTGCTAAAGTTTGCCCAGACCAAACCATGTCGGCGGGGGGGGATATTTGCCATGGGTGCACGGGAGAAAAATCCCCCCAAGAGTTATCTGCCTTAAGTGTTGGTGGGAACGCCCTTCTTTGTCACTGCGCGCAGCCACCCGCGGTGACGCGGGGCTGCAGAGCCACCGCAACCCGCCACTGCCCACACGTGCCAAAGGGAGACCACCGGCCAAGCCTGCTGCACCCTGCAGAGCAGGACGGGCCTCGTTCCAGCCACGCGGGCTGCTTTCCCCGCACCGCACGATGAAAGCGGCTCTGCGTGACGCCTGGTGAATCGCTGCCAAGCAGTGAAGGAAAACGGCTCATCTCCCACCACAAGAGGCAGAGAGGACAGGGACTGTGGGCCCTCACTCTCACTGGTGTTCTCAAAAAAAAAAAAAAAAAAAAAAAAAAAAAAAAAAAAAGCAGTTATGTTAAGTGTATTTTGGGTATTTTACTGTTACAAATTCTTAACTTGCTAAACCACTAATTTTTTTAAGCTGTGTAAAAAACAAAGGGGCCTCTTAGGTCTGTCGCTACCGAGCTCTGCGTTTCTCACATAGGAAACCAAAGGGGGCCTTCGCTAAGCTCCGTGTTAAAGCTTGACTTGTACAGCGGTGCTAGCAGCGCCCGCGCGCCCTTCTCCCACATTTCTCTAGGAAAGAAGGAAACACCTTCGCTCCTGGATGCTGAGCCACTACCCGGTGAATACTTTTGAGACCTTTTTTTCTTAAGGAAACGGCAGCCACTTCTGGGGAAAGGAGATGGCGGTGAAGGGGAAAACSGCCCCCTCTTCCATCCTGGAGCAAACTGAGAAAGTGGTTTCAGAAAACAATCAACCAAACCCCCGCCCTGAACGGTCCTGTCGCTAGAAGTAGGCAAATTAACCAAATTAGGTTTGGGTAACCCAAATTAGGTTTGCCCCAGGGACACCATGAGCTGGCTCTACTGTGCCAGAGACCTGAGCTGCAAATACCTTTCAGCCACATACGGAGACGGCTCCTCSATGGATGTGTTGAGCTCATTCCGTGCTCTGAGCAGCAGTTTTAGCTCCCTTGTGTTTCTAAAAKTCGGAATCGGTGGATTTCGGACTTTCTTTTCTGAGCGTGTCCTGACGAAGCAGCCACAACCCTGCGATTCCTGGGGTCATCCCCAGGCACGGGCACCTTGYGTTTGTAGGGTGGTTTCAAGGTCAGGTCTTCATTGCCGTTCTGTGCCTTGGGATAGCGAGCGTCGCTAATACGCTCCGGATACTGAAATGCACTTAAGCCCTGGCAGCCAGGAAGCGGAGCGAGCAAGGGAATTTCCGGCTGCCAAGCGAGTACGTGGAGCCTCGTGCCCCACTGCGGGGAGCTCAGAGGGAAAGCAAGAAGGCCTAGGGCTTGGTAATAACTAAGCACAAACCRGTCAGCTCTGCAGGTATTTCTGTTCCTGCGTGCAGCTCAGAAGGAAACCCACTGCAGCTCTCTGCAGAGGGCACTCRGTGTTCTTCCACTCCTTCCCTCCCGGAACTTTTCGCTTGGCCTTAAACTGGTAAAAGTTAATTTTTGGTAGCTTTTATTCTCCATTTGGCAATCAGTGGCCCGGTGAGGCAAGCCCCTGTWGAGACGAGTGGTATCTGTGCTCTTCTGGGTGTGCTCAGCCGAGGGGTAGCGTGTTCTCGGGCCTCAGAATGCAATTTTTAGTGTCTCACAGCACAAAAGTATTCTTTTATCTTAAAAAAGGTATGCCACAAATCGCCTGCCAGTTGTGCCAGCCACCGGGCAGCAACACTAAAGCAAGGCAGAAACTAGACCTTAACAGGGTTTTGTCATGCTGTGGAGGYAACTGCTTGTATACACTGCCCGAGAAGATATTTCCACCCTACTCACCTGTAGCTAAAGATGTTCTCCCCATCCTCTTCCCCAAATCAGCAACAAGAGTGTTCACCATCAGGTGTTTCCTGGCCTGAGATGGAGGGAGCTCTGAGCCAGCATCGCCAGCCTTGCAGCTTGGGGTGGGGAGGATAAAAAAGTCCTTTTTTTTTGGTCCATCTGSAAAGCAGAAGCTTCTTCCCTATACCTTCTTGGGAGGAAGGAAGACAAGTGGGAAAATGAGGCCGATTTCCAAAGGTTGGCTTGCCTGCAGTTTGTTTTAAAAGCAAATTCACAAACGTTCTGCCCTACTGTTAAAGCTTAAAGCCTGTAAGTAGAGACTACGCCACCACTGCGAGAATTAAGAAAAAGTAAAGCACTAATTTGTTTGGTTTAAATGTTGCTGTCACAGCTTTAATCAATGTATATTGCCAGCGTGTTTGTAGAGTTGCATTCTTAGCAGATATTATTGATCATTGGTTTTTATTTGTGGGGAACAAGTGTGGTTTCCCCCCTTTCCTTCTGATTTATATTTATATTTTGCTGAATTTGCGTGCCGAGTCTCCGTATTCCCCACATTTTTGTTTGGCTTATTTAGACTTTGTTTTACGCTGGAGGTAAACAAACCCATATAAATAAATATATAAATACTGCTTTGTATCCAAGGAKGGCTCCTGGCTGCATTCCTCCCTCGACCTCGAGTGTCCCGGGGCTCGCTCACTGTTGTACAAATATAAAAGGGGATCTATCACTGCTTACGCTTGCATGCCCAGGGGCAGAAGCACCTAAGAACCTCTGCACGGCGTMAACTTGCTTCCAAAACAGAAAGCTAGAGCCGTACATCTGCAAGTTACCTGCAGAACGTCAAAGTCTAAAAGCTAAGAGCTTTGAAAGCAGCGATACGAATGCAAAAATGCCATTACAGCATAGTTATGCTTGCCCTAGATAAGCACTGCGCTCTGCTCCTGCAGCTGAAARCATCCTCCGAAACGCCCAGTTTACTTCTAAGTGCAATACGGGGTCCCATCGCCCCGTGGGTCCACCAACCTTGCGCCAAGATCAAAGCGGTTTTGGAAAGCCAGGTCCAAAGACTCAATCTAAAACACAGGCTGCAAGTGCAAAAAGCAGGTTCATCACAAAAACAAGGTTTATTCAGCTTCTCTTCTGTTGCGCTGGCAGAAGTCACCCGGTAGGAGCCCAGCCCGCGTTTCACACGGGTTTTGTTGCTGTTGTTGCTGTTGCCATATAAAAGGAATATAAAAAAGAGGCTTCTGCAAAGCTTCCCACCTAGAAGCAAGCCGGAGACGAAGCAGGTCAGCGGGGCGGCTTCCCCCGGAGCACAGCCGGGGATCCGACGTGCCGCCGCTGACGCTGCGCCCCCCCTCACAGGGATGCACGGCGGGCCTAAGCACCACATACACCCCTGAGGGAGCAACTCTGCATTAGATTTGGTCMGAAATGGTACGACCAGCTCCAAATCCTCGAACAAAAAAAACCACAAAAATCTTGAGCAAAGGACAATATATCACAAATATAACGCCTCAGAAGGGGATTGATGCCCACTCGGCGCACGTAGTCCGCGGGGAAGCCCGCCAGCTTGTGACGGGCTCCAGACGAACCGCGCTCGCGCCGCCGGTGCCACCCGTGCCACCCGTCATGCGAGGCAGCGGGCGCAGGGTGGGGGGGCCCTACCTGGCGGCTCCTCACACGTAGATGCCGACCCAGAGCAGCAGGAAGAGGACGCCGAAGCCCATGAAGAGCGAGGCCACCAGGGAGATGAGCAGCTCCTTGTAGATGTCCCGCGTGTACTTGGTGGACGTCACCTCGTAGCTGAGCGCGGGGCCCGTTAAGGCGAACGCCGCCCCCGAGGCACCGCGGCGGCGCCCCCCGCCCGCCCGCCCGCCCGCTTCCCGGCCCCCACGGCGGCGGATACACGAAGAACCAGGCCGTGAAGAACATGCCGATGGCCAGCAGCACCACGGTGAGGTGCGGGAACACGGCCGGGTTCACGGGGCTCGTGTACCTGCTCATGGCCTCCAGCTCCTGCAAGGGCAGCCGCGCGGCTC
>PTEX01000291.1:386952-407573 GCA_003342815.1 Eudromia elegans
CCTCGTGGGCCGACGGCGCTTYCTCGACCCAGCCGGGTGGCTCCGTGTCAAAAACATAATGGTGAAGCTGAGGGGAGAGGAGCGTCCCGGTATGGTATGATGATTTAGGATCCGGGAGCGGGCTGCCCATAGAGGCGCTGGGATCTCCTCTGGAGATCTCCCAAACCCGCCCGGGTGGCACCCAGGGCGCCGGGTGTCCCTGCTGGAGCAGGRGGGTTGGACTAGACGATCTTCCAGCCTCAACCGTTCCGGGATTCTGTGTGTAAGTCAGTGTAATGAAGCCTCTTACCGGGGTGGATAAGCATAGATGGTGAAATGGCTTCAGTATCTATGGGCAAAATAAAAAGGACACTTGGGTGTCCACGGTCAATATATTCGCACACGGGATCCAACTATCCCATACGGCGAGATCCCCGGGTCTCCCAGCTCACCCATGGAGCCCCTCGTGCTCCTCGGGATAGGCGGCTGGCGGGAGGCCCCGGCAGGCCGTGACGAAGCTCCGGGTCCCGGCGGACGATCCGCCCTTTCCGATGGCCGCCCGCAGCATCGTCGCTCCTTTTCCATCCAGTCTTCCGTGCTCAGATGGCCCCTGGTTCAGGACGGTTACGCGCCGCGTCGCCCCCATGACCTCCTACAATTCGGGCTTGTGTTTTGCAGAGCGCTCTGCAGACCTTCATACAGATACTAGGTGCAAACGCTCCCATCGGCCTGTCCCGTGAAGCTTCACTAAACACCCTCGAGAGTGGGAAGAGCGCTGGAAAACAAGGAAAGGATCCCACATTTCCCCCCCCAATCGGCACACACCGGGGTCTGACCGGCCCGGGGCAGGTAGAGACGGGCGTCAGCTCAAGGGATTTCATTCCCAAGCTTAAACCACCACCACCCCTCGTCGTGCTTCATCACCCGCCCTCCAGTGCCCCTGCGGGCGCCCGTAGCCCTGACTGCCCCTTCCCAAAACCCTCACGTGCCCCCCAACAGCTCCCACGCGGCGCGGAGCAGAAGGGAGGGCCCCAGAGATGACCCCTCRGCTGGGATTTCACACCCTGTTCTCCACAACAGGAACAACAGCGAAAGGTTAGCCTGGTTTCTAAATCAATCCTTTTTTTTTTTTTCTCAAATTTATTGTTTTCTTTTTGTTTTTTAAAGAATTACTTCTAATATATCTTTCTCACAGGAGGGGAGGGGRGTATAGGGAATGTTCTCATTCCATCTGTAAACACTGAAATACAGATCTGGGAAACCAGGAAAGAGACACAAAAAAAGTGCATTTTTACAAAATTATCAACTAAAATATATTTTACATGTATTACGTTTCCATTTAAATTCTACCAACTGCCTTTTCAGTTTCAAAAAATATTTCCATATCTAATAGATTAAAAAAAGCATGAAATATTTTCATTACGGATAAGACATTTCGATTCCTTTCCATGCCAGCTGCCCAGCGGTGGGAGCAACCCCGTGAATCTGGAGCAACGGGCACGGCCTGAAGCAGATTCTCACGCCAAAGGAGCCCAGAGTCGGCCTCTGCAGACACGAGCCAAAGCCTCTTCCGGACCCAGGGCAAGGAATTTCTGCCTGGAGAGGAGTCGGGACTAGCGGGGGCTGGAGGGGTAGGTGGTCTTGAAACACCGTGTGGCTGGGGGCCCTTCTGCAATAGGGAGGCTGCTGCAGGCGGCTCCCCGCTTCGGAAACAGAGGCCAAAGGAGGCCCTAACACATCAAGCATGTGCACTGAGGGGTCCCCCTGGCCTTTCACACCCTCGTGGAGAACCCCCCCAGGCTGCAAGGGCAGGAGCAGCTCCCTCCTCCAGCACCCTCACAGTCTGCTAAGTGGAAGGGACAGTGGGGGTCTCCTTGCCCGGCATTAGGGGCCACCTTCTCGGGCACCTGCATGCAGCTGACCGAGTGTGAAACCATCCTGGCTCTGTCCCCATCTCGCGCCGTCGTAGCTGCAGCCCCAGCGCCCCCTTCCAAGAGACCACCAGTGTCCCAGGTGATTGTTACGGGGAAAAGCCGAGCAATTCCTTCGACACTAACRGTACCTTGAGGTATAGGTTAGATTAGACGATTCAGACACAGGTTCTCGCCCACATACCCAGATCACACCTCCCACAGCTGAGCCTTTCCCCTGGGCCAGCTGGGCAAGAACTGCAGCATTGCCCAAGCCCCTGGAAAAGCCTGAGCTACAGCGATCCACCAGAAAAGGGAGACGTGGGCCCTACAGCGGTGGCACCAGATCCTCCCACCTCAAGTTTTCTTCTTCTAGCCTATTTCCCCTCTTTGGTACGCACAGCAGGGCGCTGGAGAGCTCCTCTGTTAACGCACACGGGTTACAGGGTTTCCACGTGATGGTTTGATGCCGGGCCGGGGAGTCCCCAGGCCAGGCAGAGGGCGGATGAAGCTGACGAGCCCTCCCTTCCCAACACACAGGCAGTGCCACTCCCTCTGACAGGACAACATTAAAGCAGTATGGACACGTCTACAGCTCAACACCAGCTCAGSAGCAGCCCCTCCACCCTCAGAAAGCCCCCAAGCTGAAAATGCAGATCCCTAGTTTGAAGGAGCGACTCCAGCCAGCAGCTACRAGGACAGAGACGGTGCCCGCTCGCATCCTTTGAACTAGTGCAATCTAACAACTGGCTCCCCAGCCGTGTGCGGCTGATCCAGCGGACTCCACGAGGCCGTCCCCTTTGGTTTGCTTTAGCATCAGCTCGAACAGTTAGCGTCGAGACGAACGTCAGTCCATCTAGGAGCTATAGACATAAGGCAAGAGGCACAAATCTGTAGGAATCAGGTAGCATTTGTCAACGCGAGCCCTCCCTCCCCGGTAGGCTCTGCTTGGGAGCCGCAGAGCCACTTTGGTGACTTGCTCAGATGCCGTGATGGGTTCGGAGGAGGGGCAGGCTGCAAGGCTGACTGCTTCAGCAGAGCCCCCAGGGCCAGGACAGTCACCTTGGGGTGGTTTTGAATAAGATACAGTCTCAAGAGGAACAGAGTTTGCCATGTCTCCCCCTGCCTCTAGCTTCCTCGAGCACTGAAGACACCTGGGGTCAACRGGGTCTGTAAACAAACAAACAATAAGACGGGAACTAGAAAGAGGGAATCAAGCCCACTTCCATCACTGTGCCCTCTAACAACCACTGGAGGAAGAGCAACACGTGGAAGCAAAGACAACGTATGGGTTTCCTGCGGGGTGTCCCCAGCTTTACAAGACCCTCCTTGTCCTTTGGGGCCAGGTTAGGGCAGCTGCAGAGCTCCCCGTACCTCCCTGCCTGCCTCTGCGATGGGGATTTCCTGGGCTGGCTGCCAAGCCCCAGTACAGGCCTGCAAAGCCCAGGACGGTTCTGAAGAGAGTGAGGAAGAGAAACACAAAGAGAAAAAGSAGCCACCTCTTCCCCCCATGGCCCCGATGGAGCAAAATCCACTCGAGCATGGCAGGAGGCCACTCCACATCCAGGTAGCTTCAAAGGGAACGGGTGTGTTTTGAAGGAGCTCTCACTCACCAGGAATCCTCTGCCTCTTCTGCTGAGCAGAGAGGACTATTCTGGCTGGACACCACAGAACTGGTCTCAGTGCTCACACTTCACATCAGGACTGTCACAGCTTGACTCCTACCATGCACCAGAGCATCGCCCTCCTGCACCTTTCAGCCTTTCCCACCCACGACAGCTCTGGCTTCAGGTTACTGGCTTCTATCCCCTGCAAAACCCTCCCAATATATGCATCTCTAGATACATATATAGATATAGATTTACATATGCAAGTACCTATATCTATATACATATATTTATTTTATACGTATATATTTTTCATTTATGCTTTTAATGAAGTGCTGTGCTTTAAACTGCTGCCTTCCTCCACAGGGATCTGCTCCTGCGCACGCTCTCCAGTCCGAGGGAAGGGCGCTGGGCCCAGCCACTGGCAGGCAGCACGAGTCGTCCAGAGCGCCCGGACGTCCCCGACCGTCACGCTGCCATCGGCTCCCTCTYGCCACGCTGCCACCCGAGGCTTGTGCTACTGCGGGTTCTTCAGGATGCGCCCGTGTCTGAAGTCGTAGACGTGACGGCAGAGGAAAACCAGCTCGGGGTCCGTGTCCTCGGGCACCTTGCGGTGCAGAGGTGTGGAGTACTCCTCCGAGGGGGGAACCATAATAGTCTTCCTGCCGGGGATCCCTTCAACGCGACGCTTTGCCAAGGCACAAAATCTGCAATGCAATTAGGTGAGAAAAGTTGTTAGGCGAGCTGCTTACCGTGCAGCTTTCACTATCCGTGCCCGTATGTCTCGCTGCAAGACACGGCAATGGCTGCCCAAGGATATGAGGGATAAGAGAAGGGAAAAGGGGAAGAGCATGGAAGGAAAAAAAAGGCATCCACATCAGGCCCTCATTCAGATGGACACAGGGGTGACTGGATATGGTGAGGTCACATCACATATGCTCAAGGGTACCACGGCAGTTAGATGCATCTCCTTGGCAAGATCGAGGTGCCCCACACCAGCACTGTCCATTTAGGAGYTAGGTAGCTGTTGGAGGAAAACACACGCAAGGACACCACAGCCAACAGAGGCTGTGGAGGCTTCTTCTCTGGAGATCTTCCAAACCYACCTGGCTGTCACCTTGTGCCCCCTGCTCTGGGTATCCCTGCTAGAGCAGGGGGTTGGACTAGATGATCCCTAAGAGGTCCCTTCCAACCTCAGCTGTTCCATGACACTGTGTGTGTGATTGCTGAGCAAACCGCACTTCCACACAGCGAACGGGGCCCAAACACTTCAACACCAACTGCAACAGCAGGAAACTTAGGTCAAGTGCAGAACAAGTCAGGCCACCCTAAGCRGGGAGAAACTAAAGAGCTCAGAGCACCAAGCTAGGAGACACTCCACAGTGATGGTGAGAACAGCCTCCAGAGATGCTCTGTCAGCTTTCAGACAAACCCCTGAAAAAACCACTAGCAAAAGCTGCCGTTATTTTTGTGGCCACTCAGACCAGACCAGCTCCACAGCAACCAATGGATACCTGCAGATCTCTCATGGATAACTAYCTCACAGATAACACAGCAACTGTCCTACCCCAATCCGAGGCTAGAAAAGCTGGCCGCAGYGTGGCAAGTTGAGCTGCTGGGCCCTCGGCCACAAACCTGTTGGGTGCCAAGCCCTTGAGCGATTCACAAGCACCAGATAAGCACAGCAAGAGGATATCAACAGCTTCAGGCTGTCAACTGCGCTAGCACTTAGAGAATTAACAGCCAGAGCAAGGACAAAAATAAAAAGTTCTAGTTGGCTGTTTCCAGCCATGCACATCAAGCCACGTTAGCAGCCCCTTTGCAGGCGTCTGTGGGTTCAGCTGAGGTTTTGTGGCCATCTAATTTTGCAACCTGCACAAAATCCTTTKGAAGAGCTGACCAAAGACAAAAACTGCCTTGCAATGCTGTCAGCAGAGCTAGCTTGGCTGGCCTGCAGCTCCTAAACCACTTGGAGCTGCTGCCAGGCTTCCAAACACCTAAGAATACAAAGTCAACAAGCATCCAGCAAAACCCAAGATATTTAAGGGGGCATTTTTCATTTTAATAAGTGCCCTTTCAGCCCCAACTTTCATTCTGCCACAGACACCCATCCATTCAAAGATGCCAGGTTTGTGATGCCCAAACCGGTGCATGCAACGACCAGTGTCTAGCAGCAGCCCCMCAGGCATTTTAGCTAGCAAGAGGGCTGGGTGTGCAGAACGACTTCTGGCCTTGCTCAGTTTCTCTGTTACTGCCAARGTAGCTCCAGCACTACGGGTCCTCCAGTGGTGTCCACGTGCTGTGGTACCAAGCACATGCACATACATTTCTTAAATCCCTTAAAGCACCTATAAAACACATAATAAAGCCTGAGTGCAGGAAGCATTCCAACTAAGGAATCCCACCAACTCCAAAGACACAGAGCTTGAAGGTCAGCTATGGTTCTGCTGGATGATGATCAGCGATGGAGAGAGAAAGCTGGAGACGGATGGGATGGGGCGGCAGCAGCAAGTTAAGAGCACCACCTACCTGCAGTACTCTGCAAAGGTCAGCACGTAGCACTTCTCTTCTATGCAGGCAACGCTGTTCTCATCCTGATGCCGGGATGCAAAGATCTCGTTCTGCAAAAGAAGGCACAGGGAGGTCACCCAGGCGGCCAGGCGCTTCTCAGCAGGCAAAAGGCAGCTCTACCCCTTCTCCCGCTGTCACGGAGGGGAGGCTATCGAAGCCCACATTTGTCAGATACTCTTTAAAGCCTCCTCATAACCGAGATACCTTCCAGGCACAGCTCATGACTTATCTGCAGCATGATTTTGCCCAGCAAAACTCRGCAGTCCTGCAGAGGCCCAGGAAGGCAAGCAAGAAGCCCCCGCAAGAGGCACTTCTGGTCTAGAGAATCCCAAAAACTTGACTTTGCAAAGAGGCTCCACGTGCAACAAGCTTTGTGGGTGCCTCCAGAAAGGCCAGGGAGCAACGCTCCTGCAGCAGGAGGTGGGATCATCCCCTGYCTGCACATTCCTCCAAGGAATTCCTCCTAGGGATATTCATCATTGCTCTTCCCTCCCCTGTGCTGCTGAAYTCTTCCAGTTCATTCCTACAGCATGGAAGCAGCAACAACCTTTTGTCCCAAGGTAGTTTAGGCAGGAGTGGTTACATATGGTGCAATCCAGATGGAGCCAATTTAAGGAATTTCAGGTCTGGCTCCAGCAACAGGGAGCATCTCCACGTGTYGAGATGTGCTGCACGAGCCTGAAAGCATTACCTGCAGGCTTGGCTCCTGTTTACAGCCCCAAAGAAGCAGGCGAGAAGACTCAGAAACTCTGGGTCACAGTTTGGGGACAGGCTTAACCACAGACACTGAGAACACCACGCCTTGATTCTGTGCATTAGAGGTTTTGGTCTACTCCTTAAATCAAGATTATCTGAGTCATCTTTGGCAAGCCCGTCCCGGCAACTCAGTCTTTCATTTGAAGTCTTGTGCAACTAGGCAGGTGTGCAAAAACTCAGCTTAGTTTCTCCTAGCCAGGCCTTTGGCTCACACTACACCATATGTAGTTGTATTTTAGACCCAGAAAACTCCACAAGGTACCACATCTGCTTTGGGCAACTAATCTGTGTCCTGCAAGTCAATCGGTGCAACTGGGGAGTTGATCTCAGTCCTATTCTTCCACACAGACTCCCCCAACTTTTTTTTTTTTTAATTAAAAAAAGCAGCAAGGACTTTTGGTGGATTAAACCCAGCTGTAAATCCTCTGCTCCTTGTTTAGAACCAGTGTGTTCTGTCACTTAACATAAGCCCAAGCAAAGCAAGGTGTGAAGGCAAAATGATTCACACTTTTATTTCCCCGTCTTTTGAAAGGAAACTGTATGAGACTGGCACAGCATCCTCAGTCAGCTTTTAATTCTCATCACAAATCTACACACTCATCACAAATGCAGGGCGAAGGCAGCATTCACAGTTCCGTACCGAAGAGACACATTTCTGCAGTTTAAGTAGCAAAATTGGGGGAATTTTTACAATAAAAAAGGCAGCACGAGACAGACGTGCTCCACCATCCTACACAATACAGACTTCAGRATTTCAGCTGGGATTTTTTCCATCGAGCTCAACATTTCCAGATGAATCATGATGCCTTTTGTTTTGGGAAAGGGCACTCACCTGGTGCATACTGGGGTTGCGGCCTCCCTGAGTGTGCTCCGGTCTGTAATACCACAGGAGGCTCATCATCAGCTCCCCTGCAAGAAGATTTGTTGAAATACATCAAGACGTGGGTTTTCCCACMAGTGTTCAACCTCCTCCTCCCGTTTCAGACCTTTCTCTTCCACAGCTCTCGAGTAAAGACGGCTGGGCCACAGTATTTGATGCCGCATGAGRTCTGGCCGTGTTACCCTCACACCCCAACCACGGGGGGTGTGCCAAATTCCAGCACCTCTTTCCAGCTGCTGAGCAAAGGCAAAGCCTCCTCCCTAGGCACAGTACCTGTTTTGGGGTCTTCCCACAACGCCGATATCTTTGCAACATATGGCATAGATTTCTTCCGGGGTCCCGATTTCAGGAGGACTGTATCTCGCACCCGGATAATCTCCCCATCTCTTTCCACAGCCTGATAGCTCTTGCGAACGGCCGGCTCGGGCTCGTTCTGTAGCAAGGGCACAACAAAAAAACATAAATTAAGCATAAACAGCACAAGCAAAGAGACCCAAAGTTAGGTTATTGTTTACTAGCTCAACCCAAGACTCCTTTTCTCCTGCTGGGAATTAAAAGCTTGATTAAGCTACCAGAACTAAGTGCTTCGACCCCAAGAGAGCTCCACGAGAAGCCAGTCAGCCTAAGACCACTCACAACAACTCTGTACCCAGCGGGTTCATTCATAAAAGCAAAGGTCAGGCCAAACTGTTTACCTGTGAATGATATATATCACAGAGCTTTCACAYAGKGGGGACAGGCAGTGCCAGCAGGGCTGTGGAATAAACCCTTCTCTTTAATAACAAGGMCAGTAACATGGAAAAACAGTCACTTTTTGGACCACAGTTTTGGGGACCTTCTTGATTGTTGGTCTGAGAAGTGACTTCAGAGCACCTGAGCACGATGGGCTTAGCCAGACTCTCTGCAGCCCTGCGGGCAGAAACTCTCCCAACCCTTTCCTGGCTGAAGATCCCTCTTGCCTGAGGTAACATCAGCATTGCCAAGTGTCACATAAGGTTTGGCCTATGGCTCTCCAGCGAGATAAGGGCAGCACAGGTAAGTCTCCTTGGGCCAAAGCTCCCCTTGCTGCTGACATCTACTGAACACACCTCAATACTTGGCTCTGTCCCACCTTTCTGCACAGCAGAGGTGGGTAACAGGGAACACCTGGTTGGGAGTCACCGTCCCAGTCATCTGTGCTGTCCTTGGGAGATTACTGGCTGGGGCTACGGACACCATCGGGAAGAAGAACAAGCTTTCAAGAGCTGCCTTCAGAAAACTGCTGTTCAAGCAAGCCTAAAACTCTGCTTGCTTTGTCCAAGAGCCTTGCCCTAACCCATGCTGGAGGCAACCTCTCCCTGGGATGGACTCGCACAYGCAGCAGTAGGTGCCACCCTCACCAAGGCCAAGCCCAAGCCAGAAGCACCCATCGTTGGGRCCTTTTGTCTGATCTTGAGACAGGAGGAGCAGGTTCCCCTTCCTTCCTAACTGCTCATCATGCTGCACAAGGTAATAACAGGGCGCGAGAGAATAAACGAGGCCAGCAGCTCAGCCCCCGAGCCCAGCCTAGAGACACTATTTACTGCTCCGATCAGCAACACACCCAGGAGGTCCTAGCTGGCACTTAGTGACCACTTCCACCTTGAAGAGGCACTAAACGATGCAGCTCTTGCTACCAAGRAGTCTACTGAACCTGAAGCTCTCCCAGACCTCCGCAGCATTGCTCACACAGCTACGGCTGTCTGCAGACCAGCAGGACTTGCCCCYACTCACCACGACGTAGACAGCCTTCTCGCAGGCCGTGCCCACGGGCATCCAGCCATTGGTGGCTCTTCGCCGGCTAATGCGCTGCTGCTTCGGGTGGGAATGGCCTCCGGCCGCTTTGCTGTCCGAGGCGTGGAGGCAGCCCGGGGTGTTCCGGAGACCGGATTTGGAGCCGCTGGGGGGCTTGGAGCTCTGCGGACATTCCCGGGCCATGGTCTGGGAGTCAGAGTTGGGCGTCTGCAGGTGAGGAACCGGTTCGGCAGCCGGCGGCACGCTGGGCACGGGACATCCTGAGAGCGGGTGGGCTGGCGACGCGGGGTGCCCTGCCACGGGGATCGTGAGGTTCAGCTGGTCCAGAGACTTGCAGCCTTCTGGCAGAGGGGAAAGAGAGAGGCACGAATCACACGCAAAGCCCAGAGCTCTCAACGTCGCCCGTCCTCCCTTTTGCCCCAGAGTTCTCTTGACCGCCCTACAACCCTGAACAACCTCCATGTCCATGTTTGCTGCTGACTTTGCGCTCTAGCCCAAAGCAGCTCCAGCGCAACAACCCGCCTGAAAGCGAGGAAAAGACGCATGAAAACGACGGGAGAGGATCAAACGCAGGACAAAATTTGTGAGGTGTAGCTGCCATCAGTAAAACTGTGTGTCCAAAGCAGACTTGCTGACCACACGTTAGCGAGTCACCACGCTCCCCCGGGCACCCTGGAAGACCTCACTTCTCTCCAGTAGCCATGGGGCAACTGCTGAAGCCCGGATGACGCATCCGAGGGATGCAGGGGGAAGCATACGAGCACCTCGAACACACCCAAACGGGCTCCACACGAGGTGCTGGGTACGTCAGGAGGGAAGTCTCTGCCGGTCCCCCTGCTCAGTCACGGCAGGGCTGGCTGCTTCCAGAGCCACCTTTTCCTTTGCCAAACCAACCCACTTTAGGGGAGGATCAGGGCACAGGGACCCACACGTATTCCAAAGGGGCTCCGCGAGCATAAATCCCAATTAATATTCTGGGAGACCTCTGCGTACGCTGCAATTTGCAGAGGAAAACATATATATAACATGTGTATTAAGTCTAAGCTATCCCAGTGTTGCAGGCTTTGGAATGAGAAGTGCTCTGGGCACTACAGTGCAGATGGCCAAACATGAATACATTGTGGCACCAGCCACCTCGCAAGCGCTCTTTGGGTCTGAACACCACGACAGCCCCTAGGAAACACTGTCCCTAGTCCCTGCCACACCAAGCTGTGCTGTGACTGCACAGGCAGGCATGGAAACAACACAGGAGTTACACTTCAATTGCTCCCAAGTTTCAGCAGCTTCCTTGGACAGGGGATGGCAAAGCCCTGCTCAAACCGAGCACTCGAACAAAACCTCATCCCCTGACCTGGGAGAAGCTTTTAAACGTCAAGCTATGCTTCCCTCATTCCCATGTGGTTAACTGAAACACCCATGTTTATGGTCCCCCTTGCTGCCCCACTTGCAAACAGCGGCGCTGTCCACCTTGAAGGCCGGGGACAAGGGGGAGTCGCCCAGCCCGGCCACCCGCCTTCACTGCCAGGTCGCTTTTCCAGGCGTTACTGAGGTCAAGGACGCGGCCGCCACTCCCTCAGCACGCGARCAGTGCGTGCACTGTCACCATCACGAGGTTCAGGGACCTGCCTAAGGAGAGGCCTTGCAAGGCACGGCCGGCCCCATCCGATGAGGCCTAGAAACGCTTCTGAGAGCGTGTTGCCCACACAACTTAGGCTGGGGAGAGCCACTGCTGGGGCAGGACCCTCCACCCCGAGGGAAAGTTTAGGGCAATGGAGGAGCCGCTTGGCCAGCCGTGACTTAGACTCTCTTCCAGACCCTCACTTAGACCCTCCTCTGCTCCGCGCAAGGCGAGCGGGAGGGCAAACGCACTTTGCACAAAACCCCACGTGTTTTTACACGGATCAAAGCTCGGCGGTTAGCTCCAGCGTGACAAGTCACGAGCCATCTTCCCGCTGCCCAAATGCCCCCGCGGACTCCAGGCATTCCCCACCAATCAGGCGCTGCACCGGGGGAAAAACCCCTCAGGGCTAAACRCAGCGGGAGAAACGTGGACTCCTCTCAAGCCGTGGTTCAGATCTCAGCCTCATACAGAGGGACTTAAGTCTCCTGGCAATGACGGTGCCTTCGTCAGCGACCGCTCTAACCTGACCCTTGTCGCCCGGCAGCACCAAGCGAGAGTCCCTGGCGTTTCTGCCTCTTACCTGCTGCAAAAGGCATTTTGTAGGGGTAGCTGTTCCGGCCCGCGTGCACGCTGCTAATCCTGCCCTCCGGCACGTGCACCACTCCGCAGACACTGTAACTGCTAAGCGCTGCTCCTTCCCCGCAGCAGTACGGGGAGCTGCACCAGTGAAGCGGCTGGAAAGGGGCGCCCGACGGCAAGGAGCCAGGGGACACCAGGAGCCCCTCGCAGGCAGCCGGCTGTGAGAGCTCGTCCTTGGCATAAATCGAACAGTGAGAGTAGCCACTGTATCCACTTTGGCCATAATAAACATAGAACCCGTTCAACGGGCTCAGATCCGAGGACTCATAGAGACATCCACAATCTGCGTGATTCCCCGGCACGGGCAAGGGAGGGAACTGCTGCACCGGGAAGGAAGGTTGATGAAATTCCTGCTTGGGGGTCGGAGACTTCTCTCCGGGTCTTCCATACTCGGGCTTCATGGAAGCTTGGCCACCCATCAGCAAAGGCAGTCTGTGGTAGAAGCCTTCCGTGCTGGCGTAGGAGCTGGACAGCGACTCGTACTGCAGCGGTTCCGCTGCCCCGTAAAGCCGAGAGGAGTCCCGCCCGGTCCCTTGCCCGAAAGCACCCAGCGCAAGGCCCCGCCAGCCAAGCTGCCCTTCCATCTTCAAGCTGGACACGTCCTTTTTGGGCTTGACACAATTCTTCCTGTTGGCTTTGGCCCACT
The DNA here is from genome assembly GCA_003342815.1 of Eudromia elegans. Classification (NCBI taxonomy): domain Eukaryota; kingdom Metazoa; phylum Chordata; class Aves; order Tinamiformes; family Tinamidae; genus Eudromia; species Eudromia elegans. Next base: position 399,335 of record PTEX01000291.1, read on the forward strand.
TGAGCGTCGCTTTCGAGCAGTGGTTCTCGGATTTGCCCTCGCCATCTGATTTATTCCTCTGCTTCAGAGGCTGCTCTTTCTCGTGGGTGAGCTTCAGGAAGGCCACAGCGTTCAGGCTGGCCAGTCTCTTTGGGGTGGGATGGTAGGAGATGGCACCGTCCTCTTTCTTCGTCCCATCAAACACCTCATCTAGCGGGTGGTCGCAGCTACTGCATTTCTGCCGGGGCTCATTCCGGTTCTTTCCTTTTCCTGCCTTCCCAGCATTTTTCTCTGCCACGGGCCAGTTGGGGGCAGCTTTGCAGTGCAGGCTCTTAACGGGGGCGCAGTCTCCGCCAGCTTTGGCGGGGTCCCTCCGGAAGCGCCTGCTGGATAACAAGCCGTCGTCCCGCTCGAAGAGCAGGTTGTTGACGGCCTCGGCGTTGAGCGAGGCCAGCCTTCGCTTCCTGGGCTCTGCAGGGCCGAGCTCCTGCTCCGCGCCCGCCGCCACGCGCTTCTCCGCGGCCGGATCCTTCCTGCCCGCTCCCGCAGACTGAGCCGCCTCAGAGAGGAAGGCAGGTCCAAAACCCTCCACCCAGCTGGGAAGGTCCTTTTTCCTACAGCTCTGGCTTTCCTTCGACAGCGACCCAGCGACATCCTCCAGCCTGGTGAGGAGCACTTTGCAGGTTTTTTTGTTCACCGAGGGCAGCAGCCGCCTCCGCAGCGGGTAGGTCTTCCGGACCTCCTGCAAATTCTTGCYTTTGCTCGTGCCCACGAGCGCCCTCGGACAGCTCGGAGCCTCGGTGCTCTCCCCGTCTCGCTGCTCGCTGCCCTCGGCCTCCGTCCTATCCATCCTYGTGCGCCCCAGGGGTGATGGAGCTCGGCCAGCAGACCTAGCCGGACGTTTCAGAAGGAAAAGCTGTTTCTTCCGGGCATGCGTCATAGGATCAATGTCCAATCCTGAGAGCAAACAAACAAACAAACAAAACCTATTAATATCACTGAAAGAGACCTAYTTCCTCACCGCGCACCAGCTGCCAGGTAAGAAATATTTGGGGAAGCCTCCTTCTACACACACTGCAGGCCTTTTGGGTGACAGCCAGTTAGGCCAATTAAGAGACTCAATATTAAACCGCTTCTCATTGATTTAAGCAAGAGAACACGACAATAATTAAAGGCAAGGCAGTGACAAAACGCTGAGGAGCTGGGACAACCAGAGTACGGCCAAGGACATCCCTAGGTACCTACAACCACCTAAACAGGCCTTATGGCCACTTCAAGAGTATGAACYTAGTGCTGAGGAGCCTCCAAACAAGCACTGCTGGAGGGATGGCACCATCCGGACAGTCCCTTCAGCCATGTGCTGCCTTCCCAAGTCATTCACCTCCCGAAACCTTACGCTTTCTCTCCCCTGTTCCATTCTTAGCTGAAAGGTGATGACACTTTSGCATTTTTGTGCTTCAAATTCAGCAGGGGACCTGCAGAAGGACTTAGGTCGGGTACTGGAGAAATCCAAACCGTTTTGCAGGCTGAAAGAGAACCCGTCCACGGGAGAAGCCGTGTGCTTAACGTCAAGAAATGCACTCTGAGTTACATCAAAACCGTCGAGCACAGGAAAGGGCAACTGCCTGCATCATTTAGCAGCATTTATACAACGGCCGGATTCCTCCTCAGCAGAAAACCCTCRCTCTTCACGTTAGCTTCAGTTCAAGAACAAGTCCGTTTCTCCCACGCCAGATGTGCGAAGGGAATGCCCCCACAACTAACACCGCTCCGTGCCAGATCTGTAGGAAGACACAAGCGACCACATGCGTTTTGGTGCTGGAGCCAAGCACAACCTTTAAGGGACAGCAAGGAAAACACACTGCAGGCTTGCTGCTGGATGAAGTTGGCGCTTTAAGCCCTCTGAAGTCTGGCTCCCTAGCAGAAACAACGCACCAGAACGCAGCCTCAAACAACACCGCCTACGTTCGTGCTCTCAGGAGCTGCCACGACAAGTTCGTTCACTGAGCAACATCCCAGCCACGCTTCTCTCCCCAGTCTGCTCGGTTTCCTTGCCTTGGAAACCACAAGACTGTCTTGCTAGATCCCGGTCCTCTAAAAAAGATGGAAGGCAGAATTAGGCGGATCCCATCTGCGTTAAAGCGCGCTCTTATCTCCACTGCTCCGTGCTGGTGCAGGAGAATCAGCAGAAATAAACCGACCTTGAAGTCTGTGAGTGGATGAGTTACCCTATAACGCACGGTCAGGGGGGGTTCGGTTTCTCCACAAAATAAACTGCCACAGCCTGTGGACCAACTTGCAGAAGATGGAGCTTTACTCACTTACCAAGTCTCCTTTCCCCTGCCTTAACATCCTCTACAGGTTTGATTTCTCACCCTTTTCCACCAAGGATAAAACAGCTGAAGTGGCTTCTCAACAACCAATGGTTTCTTTCTCTTCCCCCAGGAAAGGTTACGATACAGCTCTGCTGCACGGCTCCGATTTCCTGCTGGAAGAGAACTAGTCCCCAAGCAGCAACACCCGAGGAGAACCAATGTCTCATTAGCAGCAGAGGCAGCACATGTGCTAAGAGCTGCCCCTCCTGCAATGCTGCACCTGCAGCATCTGCCTCCCTTCCGAGCACCAGGGGACACGGGAAGAAACAAGGCTGGGACTACCTGGAGCGGCGGAGAGGCCCTCGGCTCCAAGGAGGCGCTGCCAAAAGCCAGAGGCTCTAAAGGCTGCTCGGACGTTTGGCAACGCCCGGGGAGTTGCAGCCACACGGCCCTGCTGTCAGCCCCCGGCTGCCTCAAGAAGTTTCACRTGTTTAAATCAGGGAGGTTTCCGCAACCACAAGAGCCCTGTCGCTGCAAAGGGCTTGAGGACTGGCCCCGTTCCCCCCACTGCTTTTGGAGCCAAAGGAACCTGCGTGTTACGGAGAGGACAGGACGTGCGGAAAGGCTCCTAGGAGCCCGTGGGAAGCGCAGCAGCGTCGGGGCTCCCCCAGCCAAATTACCTGGACCGAGAGAGTCCTGCGAGCAGCAGGGCCACGTCCACCCTCAACACCTGGAGAGCGGCAGTCGCTGGGCCCGTAAGCCGTCTTCCCCCAGTCCAGCCCGCTTCTCTCCCGAGACTCATTAACAGCTCAATCATCCATATCCCCCRGAGAAAACTGTTAATCCGGAGCTCGTTACGCTGCCAAAAAGGCTGCTTCTTCCCTCTCATCGATACAGACTGAACCGATTGTCACAGCCTCCTCAAGACCACATGGACACTGCCCTGCAGGACCCTGTCCAAGCGTCCTTAGCTCCAGAAAGGCACGCAAAAAAAGGGAAGTATTTGAGGCTATTCCAGCTCTTACACAGGCAAGAGAGGCTGCCTGGCACTTGTGCTGAGCATTAATCACTCCACTCCCCGGTCCTGCCCCGCTAATTACAGCCTTGCTCTGCGCGGCCCTCGGACCTAGTAGGACTTGGTTGGGAGTGCTGGAAAACACACGCGGTCTGGAACGAGCCGCAGTCCTCAGAGCGCTGCAGTTACAATCGKGGGCTCGGAAAAGCCCCGTCCTACCTCTCCCAAAGCTGGGACGGGCTCCAGAAGAAGCGCGAACCTCGCGGTCCAGCCTGGTCGCATCCTTTCCCCAACACCAGACGGCTCCTTAATCCACAGAGCCACCTTCTGCGGCCTGCAAGACCTAAAGATTTCTAGCCCCCAGAGTTGCCACAGGCCTTTTGAGTGCTCAGGGTATCCCCTGTATCAAAGGAAGGGCGTTAGACGAGGGCAGCAGCGTAACGGGCACCAGCAGCACCCGCAGGACCACCCGAGGAAGGAGGAAGCCAAGAGCGTTTCCARGCGAACGCTTGTTGCAAGTCCCCTTTCGGAGGGGCAAATGGGGATTTGAGGCCGATTTCTGCCCGTACAAACACCTATCAGACACTCGCCCCTGCCTCCCCAAGCCCCACTCGCCTGATTTTCCAGGTATTCAAAACGCAGGCCCAGCTCCTGCACAGCAGAAGGTCGAATGTACTGAAGCATCAGGCACCTGTCAGCGTGCTCAGGAAAACCCGAGCACGACTCCCGGTTAGGGGGATAAAACGGAATAACAACTTACCCCGCCCTGAATTTATTGGGAAGAACACTGTGAGGGGAAAAATAAGTAAGTAAATAAAAGTGCCTTTTTTCCCCCTAGGGTAGATAAGGCAGCTCTCCCGCGTGTTACAATTGCAGCTCGTTTTCAGAGCATCCTTCGAAGCCGCCTGACAAGGARAAGCCCCAACTCAGCGCCAGAAACCTTCATGTTGCAGCTCCAAGAACCGACACCAGCGGTTACAACATGCCGGGAGAAAAGGGTAGAAATCACAGTTAACATATATATATGTGTGTGTATATATATATATATTTTAGGAGATTATGAAGGGAAGCTGCGTTTATGGAGCCACCGCATGGGATGTCCCCACTCCAACAAGCTGTGGGCAGGGAGATGGAGGCGGCTTCAGCCCCGGGGCTCAACGGGCACATGCAGCRTGCGGAGGGGAGCCAAGGGCAAGGTGCCATTGCACTTGCCCCTGGAATAAGAGAGACCCCCCGCTCTGAAACCGAGATTATTAAYGTCTTCCTCACGCCACACCAAGGCCCCACCAAGTGCTTCAAGGTCACAAGTGTCACCTTTAAATGGACTGGGCAGCACGCGCAGACCCGCGCCAAGGAGCGATCTCTTCTATATCCGCTCATTAAGTTTCATTTATCTACCCTACGCACGCGACACTATCTGGACACTTAAGAGAGGGAGCAATTAAACGTGCAGCCCGCCTGAAGCAACGGGCACGATAAGACCATGCGGGCGCTACCTGAGACCAAAGCATCTCTCAGGCTGCACTGGCTCTTGCACAGCTGGAATGAAAGACTATAAAAATCAACGCTCCGGGGCAACTAATAATAATAAATCACACGCTCAGCCTCAAAGCTTTGGACCRAGTGATTTGGGGGTTTTAACCAACGACGACACGCCGCAGGTGCCTGATACGGTTTTGCTCCTTCCAACCTGACGCAGCACGTGAGCTAACAGCAACTGTCCACAAAGGGAAATATTTGGGAACCACTTCCCTAAGCCTGGCCACCCCGGCTGCCCCAGGCTTGGCACGAGACACTGGGATCTGCTCCTCGCTTCTCCCGGGCCTCCGCAGCCAAATGGGGACAGGTAATTCCCAAGAAAATCACCCTAAAGAGGCTCCCAAAACGCAGCCTTCCCCCAAACCTCTCGATTCATCCRCAAAACCGACCAGGCTAACGCGGCTCCCATCGCAGCTTCGGCCCCTCGAGCAGAGGCATCGCCTCCCGCCGGGTACGTCACGYGCTCCGGGAGCCGATTTTTCCCATCGGCGCAGGTCACCACGAGGCATTCCGACGAGGTGGTACCGGGTCTCCGGCAACGGAGCGTGGGGGAGACTCCTCCGCGRAGCCACGGAGCTCAAACCGGATTCACAGAAACGCCTTGGGCGCTTCCAGCTGGATGTTCGGGAAGGTCTCAAAGCCAGGCTGCAGCTTTGAAACATCTGAGCGTACCCAGCACCGGGGAGCAAAAAATAAATAAATAAAATCCTCCCGGAACTGCCTTTTTTTCTTTTTTTTTTTTTATTTTTGTTTGGCTAATGACACTTCTGATACTTCAAAGGCATCCTGTGCTTCCTCCAACTCCGGCTTCAAGCAGAACTTAAGCGGGAAGAAACATTAAGCGTCCCCAAGCGCTCCTGAAGCCGAGGAGCCAGCAAAAYCACCAGCGTCGCCCCTCAGCCGTGGGCCTTGAGCTCCGAAAACACAGAGCGCAGCGGAGCCGCTTGGCGCCACGGGGCCCTCCGAGCACCGCGCGGGAACCGCAGCCTCCCCTGCAGGCCCCCTCCGGGCCCGAGCGGCGGCGGTTTAAGCCGAGGAGGACGCGACGCTGGACAAGAGCCGCGGGCGGCTCTGCCTCGCGCCGCGGTTCCGACGCGACACAGGATATCCCCCGACGCGGAGGGCGCGGCTCCCGCCTCGCTCTTTGCCCAAGGGGAACGTTTTAAACCCCAGGCAGGCTAGCAGGAGCCTCGAAACTGAAGCAACAGATGCACACCCGGCTCCGGAGCGCCAAGGCGAGAACCTTCCTACTCATTTCAGTCACCAAGACGAACGTTTAATGGCTCTATCAACAGGAAAACGCAMGCACAAACCCAAAACACCTGACGCGCATCTTTGCAAAGCAAGCTACACCAGCGATTTCAGCCCGCGATTAAGACAGAATTCCTGCCCGGGAGAGAGGAAACTCCGCTTCCCAACRGCAGCCGAGCGCGACTGCGGTCTCCGAGCCCGCGGGCTGCTCGCCTCCTTCCCGCTCCGCTCCGCTAAACCCTCCGCATCGGGCAGCTCCCCGGCACTCTCCTAAGGCACCCGCTGACCCCGGCGCACGGATAACTCCGACCCGCCGCCGCCTCTCCTWAGCGGACAGGGGTGGAGCGGGGCCGCCAGGGGCGAGAGGAGAGCCCTGCGCCAGCATCCAGAACCTCTTCCCCGTTGCCTTTTTCTTCCCCGGTGACTGYTTCCCGACATACACGGAGATACRTATACACACACACGCATATACCTCCATCCACATACTGCAGGCAGGTACCGCTCGCCCCGCTCCACCCCCGGGCGAGGACTCCCGTGTTCGGGAAGCGCGGCCGGAACGGCAGCTCCGAGCTCGTCGGGGGCTGCAGGAGGGGGGGCCAAAAACTTCAGCACCGGCCGCGGCTCCTAAGAACTACAGGGCAACAGAGGCCCACCAAGAGCCCCTGAGCCACGTTACACCCCCTTGTTCCCCCCTGTCCCGGCACCAAAAGGTGCACGTTTGATACCAACACTTTGCAGACATAGAGGCTTAAGCTGCRGGACCAACAAGGGCAATTTCTCCCWGAACGGCGCTGGAGATTCCCCCTCGTTCCCTCTTCCGGAACGTTCCCCAACCACGGGAACCCTTCCAGCACGAGCACCTCACGTTGCYGTTATCCACACGCTCCACGCAAGGCTTTCCTGGGATTCAGCACGTGTGAAATGACTGGCTGCACACGTGAGCCATAACTGGCTTTCGGGACAAGTTATCCCTGTAAGTTATCCCGATCCGAGTCCAGGCAGATCCATACAGAGCAGAACGGCCAAGCCCTCTAGCCAGCAGCTGGAATTGAAGTATGTTTTCCAATTTAAATGATTAAAACAAAGACTTTTTTGGGGGGGGAAAACTTCTGACCCTGCAAATAGCGACGAGGGAGCAAGGAGCAGCGCCGAACGAACCCAATCTCAAACCAGACTTCAATTCTCGCTTCCTAACTACAACCTTGCGCTTCACTTCTCTTTTTTTTTCCCCCCACTTTTCCACTTTTTGGGGCTTTGTTTACAATAACAATCCCTTTCCCACCGGTTTTACAGCGAGAGAAACACTTGGACCACCCCGTTACTCCAAGGGAGGAAATTCCCGTGAGGAAAGGAGGCGAAGAAGTCCCTGTGCGCAGGGGGAGCGCCGGGAGCCCCTGCAAAGCGGCACCYTCCACCCCAAAGGGTGCCCGGTCTGACCGCCACGCGAGGGGCGTGAGCTCCTGGTGAGCAAAACCTACATTTTTTTTCTTTTTTTTAAACAAATTCCTGGTTTTTTTTTAAAAACGCAGTTCCCATCTGGAGGTTCGGACCGTCACCTTTGCGGATAGGAGGGAATAAAAAGGAAAACACGGCAAGATTTTGTGGCAGCGAGCGGTTTACCCGCCGCTTACTCATCTCCGAAGGCAGCGACACCCCTGTGTAATAGGAGGCGAAACGGCGGGGGCACGGAGCCGCACTGGGAGGAATCCCTCGGGAGCCGGAGCCCCTGGAGACCCTCCTGATTCCCTAAGGGCTCCGCAGGGAAAAGCCTCGGCCTGCGGCAGCCGGCGGTGCCAGGACGCCCGACGCGCCGGGCGAGGGGAACCCGCTCCGGCTCAACAACCCCCTCGGCATCCCGGTTGACACGGAGCCGGTGCACGTGTTTTGCCTCGGATAAAAAATAAGGGATAAAAGGGAAAAGCCACCCGCAAAGATGCAACAAGGACAAAAAGGGACCGCGGCGGGGCCGGAGGACGCGGCACTCGGCTGCGAACGGCCGCGTTTGCCCCGGGAAAGGGCCCCCCGCACGGTGACAGGCCCGAGGGGCTCCCGCGCCGAGCGGCGACGCGGGCTCCGCGCGGGGCGACACAAAAGGGACGTGGAAACGCGCCCGGGGGGCCGCGGCCGCGAGCGGGACGTC
>PTEX01000291.1:408344-422544 GCA_003342815.1 Eudromia elegans
AAGCGGCGAGCGCCTCCGTCCTCCTTCCTGCTTCCTCGTGCGCAGCCAATGGGCGCGCGCCGCTCCGCCGCTCGCTCCGCCGCGCCGGCCAATGGCGGCCCGCCCTGGCCGCCGCCCCTGACCAATCACGGGGCCCGAACACCCGCTTGGCCCGGCCCGCCGGAGCGGWGACTCCCCCCGCCGCGGGGCGGTGGATCTATAGGTGTATGATATATATATATATATGATATATATATGATACACACACAYATATATCTATATAAAACACGATATAAAAGGTGCAGTTACTGCTCACCGAGGCTTCAAGGCTGCCTTTATCCTCCGGGGGACTCGCTCRGACTTGTGTTGCCCTCCCCAAAAGTCAATGGGTTATAGGTACCTCTGTCCATATCTCCATRTATGTGTATATATATCTCTCCATACTTTGGCACGCACATATCCCTATATGTAAAGGCACTTCAGTGAGGCACCGCTAGCCCAGTTTAYGGATGGGAGGGGTGCGATATACACCAATATACAACGTGATATGTCATATAGAACACTGGGGCATGCAAAACATGGCGTGTAACACAGAGGGCTGCGATATATCGCATATAATGCACGGGAGGAACRCGGTGTGCTATATTCCGTTTCATCTGCCCCGGAGACGGAGAAATCCAGGAGCGAGAGCAGAGCGCGCTTGTGGGGCTCGAGAGGGCTTTAATTTCACCRAGGGGCTCGGGGCTGAGCTGTGTAAATCCCACCGGCGTCGGCGCGGAGCCGCACGGCTTKMATCCGTGCATTTTACKCAGGAATCAAGTCCCTCTGGGGCCRGCTCAAACTAACGGAGGCCACGGGGAGCAAGAGAGACGCCGCGGCGCAGGGGGAGGACCCTCTTTAGGCGCTCAGTGCCTCTAACGCTTTATAGACGCTCGAGGCACACCCCCGTTTTCCGCCCTTCTCCACAGAGCCGCACGGAGCTGSGGAGGCACCTCCGGAGGCGGTCCCAGCTCCATGGTGGTCACCGTGAGCGGGTCGCTCAGGACCACGTCTGCACCGTGTCTGAACATCTCCGCGGTCTCSTCGAGCAAGCTGGGCCAACGCTCCGGAACACAAAGTTTTTTCTAACAAGTTTTTCCTTATGTTTGGAGGGATCTTCCCGTGTTTTGGCTCGTGCCTGTTGCTTCTCGTCCTGTCCCTGGGCACCTTCTCCATACCTTCCCTTTGGGCACCCATAGGCCTCAATAAGTTCCCTGTCGGCCTCCTCCGGGCTGGAGTGTCCTGCCTCTTTCTGGTTCACGCCCACCTCCTTGCCAACATGTTTTGGGTGAAAATCGTCCTTATGTCAGAGCATGCAAGGTGATCAAAGAGGAGCGAAGATGATGCCTTGGGTGAGCTAAATGCAGACACTAAAATGCAGGAAGTTCCATTTCCACGTGAGGAAGAATTTTTTCTTTTTTTTTTACCGTGAGGGTGACGGAGCCCTGGAACAGGCTGCCCAGAGAGGCTGTGGAGGCTCCTTCCTTGGAGATCTTCCAAACCCACCTGGATGCCCCCCCTGTGCCACTGGGTGTCCCCGCTGCAGCAGGGGGTTGGTCTAGAGGATCCCTAGAGGTCTCTTCCAACCTCAACTGTTCCGCAATTAGAGCGATTTTCTGAGCTCTTTGGGGGAAAACCGCCGCCAGGTATCGTTCAACACGGACACGCTGCTTAGGAGCTTTGCAACACAAAAGCCACCCGTAGGCATCGCGGAAAGCACGYGGCGACGTGCGCTCCCCTCCAGGGTTACCGGGGCTGTTGGAGCTAGGATCCGCCTAATCCCGTCCAGCTCGGGCTGCTCCTTGCACCAGCCCGCGCAACAGTCGTGATTCTCCCTCCGGCAAGCTCGCTGGACGTTGCCATGGGGATGCTCGCACTGCCACGGATGCMGCCGTACGGATTCTCCTGGAAGCGCGGCTATGGGAAGGTGGTTCCGAACGTCCGGAGCTTGCCCGCGCTCAAAGGCTCCAGGCAGAGCCGYGCTGCTCCCCAACAGCCGTGGGATTCCAGCAGCCACCGGCAGCGGGGCAAGGCGCCTCTTYGGGAGCTGTTTGATGCTTTGCAGGAATACCGGGGAAATGCCATGAAAAAGAGGCCCGGGACACTTGGGAACGGGGTGGGGACTTGGCAAACTCCTTGTCCCCAGGCAGCTGCAGGGGCCACGTCCCCGTGTCGAAGAGCTCACCACCTTCCTGCTGCTTCTTCAGGGCTTCTCCTGCAATTTGGGAGGTCCGGTGTGAGCTCTCCTTGACAAACCCCCACCAGCCTCTCGTCCTCCAGGTACCAGCAACATCCTCAGCCTCCATGGGGAGGCGTCAAGAGGAAGACAACCTCTCTGCACGCTGAGAGCGCGCTCCGGGCTTCTCCCTTCCTGAGAAGGGCCCTGGTTTCTCCAGCTGCGATGGAGTTATTTCCTTAAAAACCCCAAGGGCCCATTTTGGGACACGGCTGAGGACAAGCAGAAGGGCCTTTTCTCACTTGCTTAAGCCCCTGCCAAAGCAGAAGGGCCACCATAGCCTGCAACTCAGCCCCGTTTGGATAGGGGCCAATGGGGAAAGATTTGCAGACCTGGAGGTCATTAGATGCCCCGGGGCGCTGCTCCTCTTCAGCCCAATGCAGCCTCAGAAGAGCTTGTTGCCAGCGTGGTCCTTAGCCCCACRTTTTGACCCCTGCGTGACGTTTCATAAAATTTTAAAGCTAATGCTCCACCAAATGCCGAGGGCCCCGGAACAGATGTTGGAGCGCAGCGTGGGATGAATAAATCATGGGGCTCCGGCTGGGAGCCGCAGCAGGAGAGCGAAGGAGAAGCTGGATGCTTCCGAGTGTGGAGGCCATTGATTTAGGTGACACAAACCCAAAGACTGGCGCACGTGCCATCTTGTGGGGGCCATTCCATAGGTCTCAGCCTTTCCCATTCATCCTCTCGCCTTCCCGGCCACCCCTTGTGTAGTCAGAGGCCGCCCCCATCTGCATTTGCTACATGGGCTCCTAGGGCAGTTGCAAGAGGAAATCTCGCTCATTGTTAATAAATAACCTCAAAAAGGCAGATACATTTGCCTAAGTTTCTTCTTCTTCTTGGTCCAAGAAGCTGCTCTTTGCGCTCTGAGCTCCCCTGCTGAGCAGGAAAACCGGCTCTCTGCATCCTCYGCTCCAAAGGAGCCCAGCAGCAAAGGGAGCCCGAGCCTAAGGTACCTCTTTGATCTGAGGCTCTTGCAAGATCCTGGGGGTTTGTGATGTTCTGGAAGAAGGGACCGTCCCCAGGATTTTAGAAGCAGCTTCCTAGTCCTGGAAGTTTTAGTGGCCCTTTGGAAAAACAGTTAGTGACCCAGGCGGCAATACAAGGAAGCCGAATCTTCCTTCCTTCAGCCTGTGGCATTTTAAAATTCAGCATTAATTTCTGGCACCTGGGACAGATAGATGTCAGCTACAACCAAAAGCAACACAGGAAGCTTTTAAGCTTTGCTGTGTTCACACTATCAGGAGGCTGCCTAGATGGCAGCTGCTTAATTCAGCCCTCCGTCATGTTTACAACAGCACGTTTCCTTTCGTGATTCACTCTGAAGTGGCAGCACACACACACTGCAATTTTCCCCTAATAATATCGCGTACACCTTAATTTGATGTATTAATACTCCCCAAAAACATCCACAATTCCTGTTGCGACTCTCTCTCCTCAAGCRAATGTGGAGTGTAAATACACACTGTTTTAACCAAAAAAACAACCTGGAAACAAACAAAATGCCAACCCAGAAGTGAACTTGTTTCTGCCTGACTCRCTCATGGGTATCACAGTGCAACTATCCCCGGGATGATGGATGTGACGGCTCGGAAAGCTGATGATGGCAAAAGCTTCAGGCTGCACCAGGCTACCTTGAGAAYCTGCTGGGATAGGAAAGGCAGCGTGCAGAGAAACAGAAGCAGCGCTTTAATGAGGTTCTAGTAATCACAGCCCAAGACACTTGTGGGGCTACGATGCTTCGATGTTCCTGATAGCTACCCCCGCCACGATTCAGCTGGCATTGGGCTTCCCAAAACAGAAGCAATKAATCCCATTGGAATGCTGCAATGGGAAATGCCTCCGTCAAGCAGGAGCATGCGAGATGGGAGCTTTTAATGGCCCTCAGAAATTTTTWAAGGCAGCAAAATGATTCTCTGGTCTGTTTTGGTTTGACTTTCCATACTCCGCAATGGCTGCCTCCTCTTCCAGGCATGGCGTTCAAGAGCCTGCTCTAATAGCAATATGACCCTGCTATAACCTCAGCTCTGCAGCACTAAGAATCTGGATGGCTTATGAACAGGGTGAATAAGGCAGCTCGTGAGAGGAAGAAAAAACAATCCACATTTTTCCTTCTGTCCTACAGTTGAATTCATTCTGTCTTTAAAGGCCAAGCCAGCAGCGTCTGTTCACAGGGTGGACAGGAAAATAAGTGCGCCAACGGCAATCCCRGGATCACGAAGTTGTGCATCCCAGCTCTACCATCACAAGCCTCATGGCAGTCAGGGTGCTACCGCTCCAGTGGCTGGTGTTATTTAAAAGCAGCATTAAACGCGCGGCCGATGAYGAGCCTGCGCACCTCGCTGGTGCCTGCCCCAATCTCGTAGAGCTTGGCATCACGCAGGAAGCGCCCCATGGGGTAGTCATTGATGTATCCATTCCCACCTGCCAGGGAAAAAGACATCACGCGTCACAGCTCTGACTCCGGGCCCCCTCGCGCTATGTTTGCCTCTCCACAGCTGTCGCTCAGGCTCTTCCTCCAAGGAGGAAGATGCTGCCAGCGACTGCACCTTACCGAGACACTGAATCCCATCCAGAGCCACCTGGGTGGCACATTCTGCTGAGTAGAGAATCACTCCAGCACAGTCCTGATGGAGACACACAAGTCACCGAGTGAGTCGGGGGAAAAAGCAGCAACCGCCCTTTCTCCAAGCTCCGTGCCCCTTCGCCCCTCTGCAAACACCTGCCAACACTCTTCGACTGCTTCACTGGGGGCACATATTGATGTCCCATGACAGGGGGAGAAAATACCMCAGCACCTCCATCCCTCAGCCCGGGGCCGTGCTGGAGGGTATTCCCTGGCCACACAGGCTGTGCGGGGACGCGAGCTCACCTTGGCGTTGAAGTGGCCTCGGTCGCAGGCCTTGGCCACGTTGTAGACGTACTGCCGACAAGCCATGAGCCGGGTGTACATGTCTGCCATCTTGCCCTGCATGAGCTGCGCGCCGCAGCGGAGGACAAGAGATTTTTTTTTTCGTGGATATTAGAATTCTGTCCGATCAGAAAGGGAGGAAGACTGTGTTCTGCACAAGCACCGGGGATCACGGTGCTRAGCAGGAAGGGGACAACGGAAAGGAGATGGGTGGCATGAGGAAGCCAAAGGACCTGCGGATTCATGAGCTCCTCCCAGATACTGAGGCCAGCAGAAACATCCCACTCTCCGTCCTTCACCCACTAATCATGGGTGGCATCAGATAAACCGGCTCACAGGGATGCTGTCACCTTCTCAGCACATCACTACAGCCCCAGCAGAAACTTCAAGACACCTTTCCCCAGTTCTCCCATGACCGAGCAACTTGTCTTCTCAGAGTATTTTTCCTTTTTCTTTCTTAAGAGAAAAAGGGACATTATTTGTAATTATTTTTCTGTCTCACCTGGAAGTGGCCAATTTTCTGTCCAAACGCTTCTCTTACGTGGAGGTATGGAAACGCATGATCAAGAACAGCTTGCATGAGCCTAGGGAAAACACAGATAGGCAGGAAGGGAAAAGGAGGATGAAGAAAACAAGGCAATTAACAGAGAAGCAACRATTAAATCTTGGAAGCACAATCTGATGCAAAAAGTTTCTCTGGCACCTAGAGAGGGATGCTACTGCCTTCCTAYAGCTATGCTCAAATAGTGCTAAAAATAAAATGCAAAGGCCTCAGTGTTCTGCTTTATGCTTTACATTCCTACTTATTCAGGACACTTCTGGAGGTAAGGTCTTACCTTCTTAATTCAGGGGACTGAGCTGGAGGGTTGAAGAGCTCTCTGACAACTGTAGCTATGACAGTTTGTGCTGCCTTGCATCTCCAGAGAAGACCAACTCAAGGAGTRCTAGCTAATACTATAAAAAAAAGTGCAGATGAGAAATAATAGCAAAAAATCCTTCCTCTGCTTTATGGGAGATAAGTCTTTCCACATAATGGTTAGTATAGAGAGACTACCTGGGGGAGCAATGGGACAGCAAGGTGAAGAGTGCTACTAGGGAGCTTAAGGACTGTGCAAGAAGAACAATCCTTTTGCTCAAGCCAGTGCTCCTTCCATGTGAAAGCCTGAATAATATTTTAGGCTATGCCACATTGCAGGGCAGGAATTGTCAAGTTTTCCTTTGGCACCACGTCCTCTACCTCTTGTCACTCAGATTATGTTCCAGACAAACGCTCTCAAGCCGAGAAGAACAGCATGAGCGACAGGGAGGCAAGGAGAGCTAAAGGAAAGGGTGGGTGCTGGGGGTGCCCACCAAGTTATGACCACAGCTGTGAGCAGCTACAAAACAGCTGAGCARCTCTCAGCAGCTGCAGGACCTTCCTGCTCCTGCCTCCTCTGCTACTYGTCTCCTTCAGCCCAATTGTGACCCAGCCACCTCCTCGTAGCTCTACTTGGCTCTCCATTTCTGCCCAGCAACTCAGTCCTCCATCCAACAGATCCTTCCAAGAGCTAAAAATCCCAGTTTGAGATCCATTGCACTTAGGCCGCCACAAGGGGCTCTTTTGGCTTTCAAAATCTAGGAAAGATGGACAAACTCTTACCCTAGTGGCCCACCAGACAGCACAAGCCTCTCCAGGTCCAAACCGCTCATCAAAACATAGACTCCTTTGCTCAGCTGCCCCAAGACGTTTTTGGCTGCAATCAAAAGAAAATGACCTATTTATGTGCAAAACTCAGTCCTCTACCCAGAGGATGTAGGCTCTCACATAACTGCTTCTCAAACTGTCAGCCACTTTTGCTGTTCTTCCCAGCTTGGGACACAAGCACTCAGGATGAGCAATACAGATTCCGAGTCCTGACACATAATCCCCCTCTTCCTGAAGCACCTTCCACTCCAGACAAAGGACAGCAAAGGGTTAAAACTTGCATTCAGAGCTGCTGCTAATCTATTGCCTGTCTTCTAAAGAAGATGTCCTCCAAAGATCCTCCAGGCTTAACATTTGCATCAAGAAGAACAGGGAACTTAGGAGGGCAGCGTGGAAGTCCTCTAACCCATTTGCTTTTATCGACCTCAAACTGACAACRACCAGAAGTTGTGGCCATAGAACATTTACTGTGTGTTTGAAATGAATGAATCTCGGTTGGATTCACTCAGGTCACCTTTCTAGCCATTCCTATTACAGAGGCCAGAAGTTACAGGCAACCAGTCACCACTTACCACAGGTAAGGCTGACAAACCTTCCAAGATGGAAAACACACAAGCGGGCATCTCCCTCACTTTAAAGGAGGCCAAGCAGCACGCTGCAGTCATTACAAACACACACAAATACTTCTTTAAAAGACAAGGACTATTCCTGTGAAAAAGTGATGGGAAAATAGGTCTGCTTCAGGCTTTGTTGGCTTGTATGGAGAAATGCAGACTCTGAAGGACTGATGGTGTGATGTGGGAGTGCGGAAGAGAAAGGAGGATGAAATCCTGCTCTCTGACAGAAAGCTCATAGTGCTAGAGGACATTTTGATCAATAAGAGAAAGAGCCTGCAGATGTACAAACAGGGACTAGATTGATTCAGCATCAGCCAGAAGACTGAATGTTGTATTACTTGAGAGAGTGCAAAGCACGCTAGCTTTCAGCATCACCCTGGTACCCTTCTCCAAGTTACCACAGGGTGTAAACCCCATTAGCAGGAGAACAGGTTGTCCTCTACGAGTACTCAGGAGGTGATCTGAAGATGTGGGCACCAGCCCTTCTGCTYTCAACGTGCAGGGATCCAGTAAAGTTAAAAGTGTTAGACTTCAGCTGAAGCTCTCCGGCACACTGCAAAGTGGTTTTTGTTAGGATAGGGGAAGCAGGGGAGTTGGTCTGCAGATTTCACTGCTATGATTTTCGGGTATTCAGACACAGATCAACTCCTTTTCCTACACAAGGGCTTTGAGTTTTCCATCTATATAAAGTCAGCCACTAGCATTGTGCTCTTGTAAAGCACATCCACCACGCTGCTGCTCTAACCAAGGGGGAATGTGATGTCCTCTCTCAGGCCCTAATCTCAGGAGAATTTAAAAATAGGCAAAAACTATAGGCAAACTAGAAACCTGTCAGGCATCTCCAGTGATTTCAGAGTGAGTGCTGAAAGACTCTTCCATATACCAGATGGGGAGCTCTAAAGGCAAAAAGATAGGCAAGAACAGCACTCCTGTGCAGCTGCTAAGGAGCAGATCACCATCTGGAAAGGCCTCCAGGTCAGTGTGAACACGCATATAAGTGGTGACCTAGCCTGCCTGACCAAGAAGAGACACCCACCACATGCACAGGGCTGTTAACTTGAGCACACCTCACCTGGTATCTTGCAGTCTTCAAAGATCAGTTCACAAGTGTTAGACCCTCTCATGCCCAACTTATCAAGTTTCTGGGCCGTGCTGAAACCTGGCATTCCCTGCAAAGAAAAAAAAAAAAAAAAAAAAAACAGGAAAAAAAGATCTCAAACCTCTCCATTCAGAGAGACTGAATTGTAAGACCGTAAAATCATTACAGTCTTATAAAAACTTCCCTAACCACATGGACACACGTGGTGTACCAGAAAGGGAGTCAAAGGGAACTACCTCTCCCTGGAACAAAGTGTAAGTGCAAGCAGAAAGAAAACAAACGAGCATGGAAACATGCTCAGCTCGGGGCACCACGCTAACTAGGCAAGTGAGTCCATTTGCTAAAACACATAAAGAGTGAACAAGGAACGATCTGGCCAGTTGCCAACACTGGCAYGGCTCTGGAGTGTGGATGGAAAAAGCTTTGGCCAGCACCTGAATGGCTCTAGCTTCTAGGCTGGGCAAGGCCATCACAAGGTTTTCACCGCAATCAGTTTTTGACATGTGCAGTATCACTTCTTCTATCACAGCTCCCTGCTATTTGTGAAAAAACAAATATAGGTAACTGGATAGCGTAGCAGATCCACAAGACCTCCAGCACCCCTGGCAACTTCTAGAAATTACTATTCTCTCTACATTTCTAGACCAAAAAAGGAGTTATGTGCATGGATGCACAAATCCCAAATTTGCTGCATCACTGGGGCAGGGGACTAATCTCGGAGTTTCTAAAATTCAGGCAGGAGGTAGTTTGCCCTTGAGSAAGGGCGAAGCAGCTCCAGAAGAGWGCAAAATAAAAGACAGMGGTTTATTATACAGTGWCTTAAACCTACCTTCTCCACAATGAATGCAGTTATACCTCGAGAGGCTGGCACAGCATTAAGGTCGGTTTTAGCATAAACAATGAGCACGTCTGCATCTGGTCCGTTGGTGATCCAAAATTTGTTCCCATTCAAAACAAAATAGTCCCCTAGAAGCAGAGGGGCAGGCAATTCATTAGCTCACAACACACCACCACCTGTACTTTCACCTAAGCTGCTTCAGAGCAGGCTTCTAAAGATGCCCTTTAGGACTTCACAAACAGCAAGCACAAAGTCCTTCCCAAGCTCRAGAAAACTCTTTTCCTTTCTTTCTGGAGCCCCCAAGACTGGGTTGAATGAATGCCTGACAAACTAAGGCACCTGGCACCAGTTCTACCACAACTACCTTCCACCTCCATAGGWSAGAGGCCAAAAGTATCCCCTAYAGTATATCCAAACATCCAGCCCACRGCMTCACCGTCTTGCTGGGRCTTTCCTGGGATAYAGCACATRTTCCTGGGAACATGGCTCCAACATAACCAAGATGGAACAATGCTCAGAGTATTGGGAAGSTTAATATCAATTTAGAAGAGACATTATCTATGCTGGCCAGGAGAAACACTGGTGTGACCTCTCAGGTAGCATTTGACACCGYTTACCTTTTTTATCTGCCTTCAGCCTCATGGAAACAACATCAGATCCAGAATTGGGCTCGCTCATTGCTAATGCTCCAATGTGCTCCCCACTGATAAGCTAGAAGGAAAGACAAATACAAGAAAGGGCAAGAAAACAGCACTGTTGCATTTCCATTTCTTCTTCTGCACTGATTCTCACTATTAGTTGTTCAACTTAACCTGCAAGTGAGGAGTATACCTTGTTTCCAGAATGCTCTCACAGGCTGCTGTGCTGAGGGAACAGAACCAAATCACAGTGAGATGAGCTGGATGATTCAGCTAGTGCCTCAGGGTTTAAGGCAGACCTATACTCACCCACCTCCAGGAAAGTGCCTAACAAACCATGCAGGCAGCCATATACCTCTCCCAAACTCCTTGCCCTGCACTTTACAACTGCTCTTTTAAATAAACTGCAGTGGTTCAGCCCTAAAGGCAAACGAGGGACATCAAAAGAGATTGCMAAGTGCTTAGCAATGTGCTCATAGCCTGAGCTACCACGAGCGTAACCCCCCACCCTTGTGCTAGGATAGCAGATGGGCACTCTCCTCCTGTGCCTGCTCACACCTGGCTGTTGCTTCCTCTTCTTTCAAGAGCAAGGGTGAGTAGGAACTAAAACGGTCGCCTATCTCATATTGACAGCCAGGGAATGGGGACATTAAAATAYCCCTGAGGAACACCCCAGCTTATATAGTGCCAGACTGCACAAGAACRCTTTGGGGAAGCCCCAAAACACTCAGAGCGCAGTTTAATTTTAATCCAGTAACTTAGTTACAATTCTACCCACTGAACTACACTGAACCACAGAATGGCTGAGGTTGGAAGGGACCTCTAGAGATCACCTAGTCCAACACTCCTGCTCCAGCAGGGACACCCAGAGCACGGGGCACAGGGTGGCATCCAGGTGGGTTCTGAAGATCTCCAAAGAAGGAGACTCAACAGCTTCTCTGGGCAGCCTGCTCCAGGGCTCCATTACCCTCACAGGAAAGAAGTTCTTCCTCACATGGAGATGRAACTGCCTGTGTTTCAACTTGAACCATGTTGCCTACAAGCAMTGACCCTAAAAAAAGCTCATATAGGACAAACAAGTTCTACATAAGGATGTGCAGAATGCAAATATGGATTAATAGCACAAAAGCAAACATGCCTGTGGAAAGGTAAACTGGTCAGTATAATACTTTCTACTGGTTGTAGTGTTGAGACCAGCTGTTTCGTAAAA
Source organism: Eudromia elegans (assembly GCA_003342815.1). Taxonomy (NCBI): domain Eukaryota; kingdom Metazoa; phylum Chordata; class Aves; order Tinamiformes; family Tinamidae; genus Eudromia; species Eudromia elegans. Next base: position 419,596 of record PTEX01000291.1, read on the forward strand.
TGCTACATGCTGTGAAAGACAAACTCATCCTTGCAYGCAGCCATACACGAAAGAGACACAAATCTGCTGCCTTGCTGTGCTAGGAAGTTTCTCCAGCACCTTGTTCTGTTGCTGCCTACTTGAAACCAAGCAAAACTCTCTCCTCTCTTTTTCTGAGAATACTTTTAGGCCACAGGAGAAACGTGTGATAGATCCAATGATAACAATGACTCCTCTCACCTGAGCCACAAAGAAGAACCTCACCTCCACAAGAGCTTTCCTGCTAACATTAAGAGCAAAAGGGCATCTGACAGGCACAAAAACCTGCTCAGAGACAAAAAGAAGCTGTGCCAGACCAGAATGGCAAACTGGAAAATCAAGGGAACTCCCTCATACTTTGTCTCCTAAACCCCCATGCCACAAAATGCATTATATTCCTCCTCACAGGCCACATGTTTCTTTACATAGTGTCAAAAACCCCAATCTTTCTAATTTCACCTTCCAGTCATATACCTTGGGTAAGTACTGCTCTTTCTGTGCTTCGTTGCCATTCCGCACTAGCTGGTTAATGCAAAGGTTCGAGTGGGCACCGTAACTGAGTCCAACGGCTGCCGACGCACGAGAAACTTCCTCCATCACCAGCACGTGGTCCAGATACCCCATAGCCGAGCCACCGTATTTTGCTATTAAAAACAAACAAACAAACTTTACATTCATCATAAYGGAATAGTCAATTTGAACTAGCAGTCTATTTGTAGTGGTCAAATGGAGTAGYGGCAACCCATAATAGGTGAGGGGACAAAGGAGGAGCAGCAGCAAGATTCATGAAGTCTAAGCACTTGTCATGATAAGCATCCCAAAAATCAATCAGAAACCCTCCAGCTCCTCGAAATGGGGGACATTAGGGATGTGTCTACATCCACAACTGGTCATCACTCAAAATGCTGCTCTCTTACACTGTTTGGAATGGATAAGATCCCCCARATAAACTGCTCTCATCCTAGGGCAGCAGGAATGTAGAATTCAACACAGGATGAGGTGAGACACAGCAGCGTAACCATCATAACTGGAAATCTGAGAAACTCYAAGCCTAAAACTGGCAATTGCTAAGATTAAAATAAGACAGAGTATGAAGAGAGGAGGTAGGAAAAGAGAAGGCTGGGAAATGCTAAAGGCCTGGATTGGGCTAAGAACCCTTCTGAAATCACTATCTATCACCTACCTGTCTATATATAAACACATAACACACACAGAGAATCACATCCAAAAGTCAAAGCTCGGTTACACAGGCAAGCTCCAAGTGGTTTTAACGGTAGGAAAGGAGCTAAAGCAGAAGGATGGGGACGTTGCAAGCTAATCAGAGAGGTCATCTGGGAGCACTTAGCGGTCATCAACACGAATGCTTTACAGGTACAGCCTTCCAGAACTCATTGGCCTCCCATCTGCGTTTCCACGGCACTTTGTCTGAAGTCTCCTCTCTGCTCCAAACTAGAGAGTTTTTATTAGGGTAGAAAGTGGTGAAGGACTTACCAGGAGCTGTGATCCCCAAAACTCCCAGTTCCCCAAGTTTCTTCCAAAATGCCTAGGAGCAGAGAACAAGCCATGAGCTCAGAGTTGCAGCCAGGGCAGCAGGACACGAAGCCTCCCCAGGTAGCTCCCTGGACACAGTGAGAGCTCAGAGGAAAAACACACAGATCGTCCCACAGCAGCTGCTCCATCCTCTGGACTTGCATCCCACGGGACTTCAGGACACTGCAGGGCAGCAGCCTGTTCACTTCAGTGAGATGATTCACAGTGCTAGATCTCATTTTGCAGGGACAAGTCAYTGACTGGGCAATGAATTAAACCCACTAACTTAAAAAAAAAGCATATTTACATATTATCTCTTGCTAAAGAGCAATTAGGATCTCGTGAGTTCAGTCACATATGCAGGCCTTTCCTGCCATAATCTTGTCACGGCGCCTGCATCTAGGGCTTCGACAGCGCTGTGTAGGCCTATGTGACTGCCAGGCAGCGCAGATAACCTGAGCGATCCATGCCCAAATTCCTGGAAACACTGGGAAGAGTCACGATCCCTGGGTGACTTATGACTCTTCCAGTAAAACAAGCAAGATAAACTAAAGCTGAGGCAACATCTTTGGAGAGATAGAGAAAGGAATGTTATAGCTGGGGGCAAGAAATGCAGCTCCTGAGGCAAGCAGCGCTACTGCCTTGATGTCTTTTGGATTCCTTGTTTTTATTCCGTTAACGTTTTCTTTACGCCTCTCAWGTTCCAGAAGCTGATGATCACGTTCCCATGGTGTGGGCCAAGATTCCTTCTCTGGATGGAGAGAGAGTCCCAAGCATATTTTGAACGCACACAGGAAACACTTACGCGCATGTCTTTGAATTCATTCTCCTGATCAATCTGTTGGGCCTTCGGAGCCAAATGTTCCTGACAGAACTTTGTCATGGTCTGCCTAAGCTTGGGGAGGGAAAAAAAAAAAAGAAGAGGAAGAGAAACATAGACATTAAATCCTATCAACACATTGTCATCCTTTTCCCTTGAATACTTCCAACATTCCCCTGCCAGACTTCCTGGATCCCAAACCAAGCAGCACAAGGCGACAACAGAATCAAGCTACCACAAACTGGAAGACACTCAAGATGCTCTATTTCTCTCAAGTTCATCTTTCTGGTGTGAATTGAAAGCAGAAATATAYAGTAGTTTCCACAGTCACACAGGCCTTGGATCCCACAGTTGCCAAACAAGTTTCTTCCGAGCCACATTTTTTTGTTATTATTATTTTTAATGCTTCCACATAGACAAGTCGACAGCAACGTCGTTGCRAATAAAACTACAAACACACCTTACAACAAAAGCTTATAATCGTTACAGATTAGGGGAAGGACTTAAAGAAGGACCCCAAACACTTAAAGCGGGACAATGACATTTGCATTAATTGACACTAAATACACTGTGGGTTATCC
>PTEX01000291.1:422874-443497 GCA_003342815.1 Eudromia elegans
CCCGCCCGCCGGCGCCGCCCCTCAGCGGCCGCTTCGCGGGCGTTTCGCGCGTTCGGGGGCGGCGAGGCGGGAACGGAGGGAAAGGCGCGAGGAGGCAGCGCGGGCTTCGGCSCCTCCCCAGGGAGCAGCGAGCACTGCGAGCCTCCCCCGCCCCAGCGCCGTGCTCTGGGCTGCCCGGTGAAGAGTGAGGTTTGCAACGTGACCAGTCATTGAACTAGCAGGAAAACGCGTTTTAARAGAGGCAGCGCAATCAGTCCTGGTGCCTCACTCGGCCAGCAGCAGCTCCACCTGATCAAGCATCACCGAACACTGCTCCATTTCAGCTCGGAAAGAGGAGTGCTTCTCCAGGGACTCGCGTCTCTCTTCTTCAGCAGATTTCCACCGAGCCATCGCTGCCTGCATGGAAAAGTCAGCACGTGCAGAAGTTCCCTCKCACCAGAGCACTGACTCGCAAAGCCAAGCTCAAAAATAACTCCATTTAACTCCRAGATTACTCCTTAAAATAACAGTGTTCTTCCAATGGCATTTACAGCCACCAGCAGTACAGGCTTGGGAAGGCCTCTGTGAGGGGTGCTCCCCTCAGCATGGGGAGCTCCATTTCCCCTATTAGTATCCCGCTTAGTCTTGTAAGAGATTCAATCTTATCTGGAAATTATTAGTTATTACCATTTCTAAAGCAGTTCTTATGTTGTTTAAACTCTAATTCTATCAACAACTTGAAATGACTTTGAGGACAATTACCATTGCTTCACCGCCAAGCTTGCTATAAATACTTTCATTTAGAAGGGAAGAAACATCTACATTTTCCTTATTATGCACTTACTTATAAGAAAATAAGACAATGAATGCCTGCAGCATTGTTCATATTTTTTTTTTTTTTTTTTGACTAGTGGGCCACCACAGGGAGGTGCAAAACACCTTAAAATTTTCCCTCAGATGCTCATTACCTGGTTGACTGTGAATCAGTTACGGCCTTACCTGAAGCAATTCCTTTTCCTTCTCAGCTGTTTGGTTAAATAACCTCAATTCTGCTATAAGTTGCTCAGTTAACAGCTGGAAAGCCAAAGGAAGATAGTTTAATGTGACATGGATAACTGTGAATCACAGCAACTATTTCTACAACAGCAGTATTAAAAGCAGCAGCACACAGACTTGTTGCTAACAAAGCCTGTTTTACTCGTGTCGCCTTTTTTATACTTTCTTACCATTGTCTGCTGCCGACATTCCTTTGTCTTTTCTTCCTCCTCCAAAATGTTGCTGCCTGTAACTGATTTTGAGATTAATTAACAGTTGCAAYTGGAAATACAAGGATGCTCTGCAGAATAAGTACCAGTATCTTATTTAGTATCAGAATCCCTTACCAGGATCAATGTTTCTGCTTTCTAAAATCACCATGCAGGTCTCCTGAAACTTCTTGAGTTTCTCAACTTCTTGCACCAGGCCTTCATTCTCCTTCCTTAGCTCCTTTATGATGCCCTGTCATTAACATAGGTCAAGAGTGAAGCAAGTTTCCAAGCGATCTTCCCCCCCCCCCAACAGTCAAAAATACTGACTGTGAGGTTAGTGGTTTAGGAAGTGCTCCTCAAGCACAAAAAAAATCAGGTCTTGCTCTTCTAACTTCACCACCACTGCCGATTAATCTGTTTCAAGCTTACTCAAGCTCCTTGACTAGATTAGTACACTTATCACATACACAAGTCACAGCAGTGCTAAAAACATGTATCCCAAATTGAGTTATCCTGAAGATAACTCTCTTTTAGGCAAGTCTATCATGTCTGCTCCAGGACTATACACACATATGCAAACATTTCTTAAGTTTCGTGCACAGAAAAGCACAGAATGTATAATCTTTGGAGTCTTTGAGCCATGCCATTATTCTCTACACAATTCAGATATTACCAGGCAATCTGATAAGCTCATCAACCTCTTAAGTGTACTACAACTCTCTGAGAGAATCAGCAAGCATGTGGATTAGGGTGATCCAGCTGATAGTATCAGAAGCTTTCTGTGCACTCCATAGGAAATCTCAAAGGCTCTTAAAGAAATTAAGCTACAAGATAAAAGGAAAGATTATCTCACAGATTAGTAACTGGTTGAGAACTAGGAAATAAAGTGAGCTTTTTACAGCTGAAGGTTACCAGCAGGGCCTCTCACATACAACAGAATTTTGGCTCTCCTAAAGTGATTTGTAGGAGGTGGTGAATAAATGAAATACCTTTCAGGAKGGTAGAATCTTAGTGTGGTAAAACCTGCTACAGACTAGCACTATACTAAAACACAAAATAACACAGTAGCATATGGAAGAAGCCTAACCCTCCACACGCTGTACTCTCACTGGGTTAGTAATACTCCAGAAAGTACGTCCGCATGCCTCAGATTTCTAGTGGTCACAGCTATGACCAAAATTCCTTTCTTTTTTTGCTAAAACACAGGTGTATATATTGCTGAAGAACTCTCATCTTCAATACAGTTCCACATCAGAATTTTTGTGATGGGGTAACAGAACTTGGCGAGATGTGGCAAACAGAACAAGGATCATCTGGGAAATTGAATAGCTTATCTGCTGTACAAGGAGGGGGAAGTCTGTTAGGAGATAAGGATGAAAGAATTAATAGACCTTGAGTGATAATTACTGAGAGATTATTTACAGTTCCTCACAATGCAATGAGGGAGCAGCATTGAGGCTCACTGTTTCAGCTTCAAAATTATACACCTGCATAGCTTTCCTGCAATGAGTTTAAGATTGAGTTGGGGTACCAGTGAGTAGTTAATAATGCATAATCCAGCTAAATACACCTGTGTTTCTGTCTGCTCTTRCACTTCACTGTTTCTAATACAGACAAGATAACGAGCAACATAATTCTTTGATCTGACCCTATAGAGAGCAGAATATAAGAACTGTTCCGCTAATGCTTTTCCCCTTACCTGTGCACCTGTTAGTCGGGAGTGCAGTTGCTGTTTGGCTGTTTCTAACAGCTGATTCTTGGTCTTCAACTCTGCCTCCAACTTGTATCTGTTTAGAGGTCTGTAGAGTCAAACATCAGAGACTTAGGGGCAGAAATACCAGCGTTACACATCTGTTCTTTTGCTTTCCTCTAATGTCCTCCTTGGCAGAAGCAGATATATGTGAGCAAGAGCTCTTCAGAACTCAGAGACAGGATTATTGCATGAAAGCAACTAATATCGCTCTTTGAGCTACCTACCCTCTTGCAGCTGTCTTTTTTGAAACAGGTTCTGTTTTCTTGGCAGATTTAGGAAGCCTTAAAAGACAAGTAGAATACAATTACCACACAAAGCCACTGCATATTTGCAGCTTACCAAGTTGGTTTGACAAAAAAACCCTGCAAAATGCTAACCCACTTTCAGAGCCCTTATCAAGTATTAAACCCACCGCTCCCTTCCTTCTGCTTACCCTTGGTTTGTAGCTTTGAAGACAACATCTCCTGGAATATTTGAGCTAAAGTTAAAATTGGGATCCTTGCTGAATTCCAGCTCAGCTGTTTTGCTGACACATTGTTTCTTCGAAGGAAACACCATTTGTATTTCTGCAAAAGAAAGGCATCAATGAAAACATCTGCAGGGGATCAATACAAAATGCAGAACTTCTAGATCTATTAAGTTTTTAACTCAATAAAAATTCATCCTATTAGGTTAGAACTGAGAAAGCAACATGYAAAGGCAGCATTCAAATTCCACCCATGGTTTAGAACAAGCAATAGGTGTTAAAACACAGTTATTTGGCTATACTGGAGGTGTGATAGTAACAAAAGCATCACACAAGCAGCAAGTCACAGCATCCCAAGCAAAGTTATCCCACACTAGAAGCAAAACATGTACAGCCCCCTTGAAGCCTTCACAGTAAGAAAGCTTTGTATTTCAGTATACTGTACAGAGATGTACTTCTAAAATAACTGGTGGAGCTGCGGTAGAGCAAGCTTCCTATATAGGGATAATTTGCCCATGAAGCAGAGCTATTTGAGTACATAAAGCTGTGTTTATTTAGTGGTTTCTGGGAAACTTGTTTTGTGGGCTAAAAGCTTTCTCAAATTACATATTAATACGCAGCTCTTAGTAGAGCTCCACACGAGCCTTTAACGAGGCCTTCCAGAATCCACTACAGACCAAGGTGGCCTTGGAGCACTCAGAAAGGCACCCGCTGACCCCCGGCTCGCACCCCGCCGGCTCCGCGCTAGCACCGAGAGAGGGCCCAGGCCCTCGGGGCACAGCAAGGCCCGGCACGCACCTGTGGGGCCGCCGCGGTGGAGCGCGCCGTACACCGGGATGCGGGAGGACTCTCGCTCCATGCTGCGCCGCAGCGGCGGCCGACGAGCCGAAAGCGCCGCACCAACGACCTCCCGCTTACACGGAAGCTCCGCGCGGCGACTAAAGCCGATTCACCCGCACCGGARCCCTCCCTCTTGCCGCCTCGGGGAGAAAACAAGGAGGGGGAGCAGAACCGCACACCTACCGCRCCCGCGCGGCCGTTGGGATTCAAACCGCCGCCTAACGGCGCGCCGCCCTCGCGCATGCGCGGCCGTGCGCAGGCGCAGCGCGGCGGTAGCGGCCGGTAGGTGTCGCCTCAGGGAGCGCGGGGCGGGCGGCCATGGCGGGCGGCCATGGCGGGTGGCGTCGCGTCTCGGGGGCCTCTCAGGCGTGCAGCCCCTTTCTCGCCGTTGTATCGCGAACGGCATGAGGAACACGTCAAAGAGAAAGGAAACGAGCCCCGAATGAAGCGTCACGCAGATTTAGGAAAGCTTATCTCAGGCGTTTATTTTGCGTTACCTCACAGAGAGTTTTTCTAGTTTATTTTTAATTATTTTTTTCCTCCATATTTCAATAAATAAAGGCAGGGAAGGGTGTCCTCCCTTCCTCCCTTTTTCTAGTAGAGGAAGAAAAGTAAAATTCAGGAGTTGTCAGAAATGCACMTTTTTAAAAAGTCGCACGTTTGTCTGGACTACCTTGGCTGGAAACAAGCCACCAAAACACACACAGGGTGCCCACGTCAATGAAGGGACCAGGACCCTCGTTCCTCCCACGGTAAGTCTTACCCTGAAAACTCCTGGYCGTGCCAAGAGGCGTTCCTCCGGGTGAAACAAATGGAAATTGCTCCTGAGAGCAACGTTTGGGCTGGCTACGCTGGCCTCTGTGAGCAGCGGGAGACCACGTCCACTGAAAAAGAAAGTCTCCGTGAAGTTGCTTTAAAATATCTGAAGTGTTTTTTAGAGGTCTGTGGAGCTGGATTTCAGGTAAAACAGTGGAGGAAATAAACAAAAGCCTTCCTTTTTGTGAACGCCTCCATTCCCTTAATACCGAGATCTTTAATGTTTGTGTGTGTTTGTTTTAACGTGGGCTCTCTGTCTTTAAATATCTAGAGAGACTCTTTGCTCGTTATTTCTTTCCTATGTGGGTTGGACAAGAAAACAAAATCTCAGCACCACGGAGGGAATGACAACAGGTACTCAATAAATCCCGCCATACTACTGAGCATATGGAAGAGGACACCGGACAGTCATCAGGGGGCTTGCACTGCGTTAAGATTGATCTTATGTCCTCCRCTTGCCAGCATCGGGTTTGCTGGTTCTGTGGAAACGCAGCCATTCATTTGCATGGCTGAAAAACTAAGAAGTGGTCTCAGCTCTGGGAAAGATGGGAGGAAAGATCTTGTATTTACAGTTCAGGGGAAATTTTGAATTTCCCTGTTCCTGTTTCCTGCAGAATTTCAGCTGCTGTAGCCGGAATTTTGTGCGCTAGATCGTTTGATCCAAACATCGGGCATGTCTGGTTGGCTGTTTGGTAACACGACAGGATCTTCACCCCCTAATCCAAACCGATTTTTCCACGAAGAGCTATTTTGCTGTGATGCTACTGGAGAGACATCAAACACAGTGTCCCTCAGCTCCAGCCGCAGAGTGTCTCGCTTCCCGTTCAAGTAACCTCTTTCTGCTTGACTGTATGAATCTGACAGCTCTAGGGCGTCTGGACAAGAACTGGCCGATTCAGCAAGTTTTAGGCCTTGCTCAAAATCACTAATTGACGTCTCACTGGAGATGTTGAGCATGTCAAAAGAGCTGCCAAGAGAACAAAGGCATCGGTGAATTTTGTAGATATCAGCAGCAGGAAGGTGACTGTGGTCTGAGGTATAATCCAACTGCTGCTGGGCAGTGTCACTAGAGCACTGTGATTTATTGAGCTGCCTGTCATCTTTCATGGCCGACGGAGGGATATGGTCCATCACAGAGCCATCCCAAGCTTTTGGACCGTACTTTTGGCACTGACAATCCCTGCATAGTGTCTCCCTGTGAATTTCTGCTCCTGAGCTGCTGTGCTTGTATGGAGAAGATGTTTGCAAGGCAGGACACTGACACAAGCCAACCTGCTGGTCTCCAAGGGTCTCCTGCAGATTTTGTCTTTCAAGAGAAGGGTGCATTCCTATTCTGGGGCATCTGTTGTCTTCAAGTTGGGTGTCTTCAGACAGTACCGACGGCCGGTTGGACAGCTTGCTTGTGGAAGTGCTGTTGTCAAAACTGTCRCTGAGCTTTCTGGACAAGGGTTGGAGCTCATATTGCTCATTTGCAGTGTTGGATTCCTGGACCTTACGCAGCCTGTTTTGCTTCTCACTTCCCCCACAGGCAAAGCTCCCGTTCGGCCCAGAGTCATCWGAATAGTCTTTAGTGGTATGGGCGCAAGACCAAAGGATCTGCCCGCAGTTCTTCTCTGGGCCAAAAAAGCAGCACAGTGACTGGAAGAAGAAGCTGGCAAACCCACAGCTGATACACTTGATCATCATTATGAATATCCCCAGCTTCCTGTATGCCAGGACAGTGGCTGGCAACATGATGACCCCTGCGGAGAACAGAGCAGAAGCTGCCATGGCTGTGGCACAGCTCATCTGCTTCAGGGAAAAGGCCACTCGGCTCAGGCGGTCAGAATGGGGGCACAAGTGGTAGGAGATGCAGTAGTTCACAGTAAAGTCGACGGAGAGACCTACTGCGGCTGAAATGAAGAGATATTCTACTGCATTGAGCTGCCATTCCAAGAGGACCAAGAGGCCCACGGTCACCAGGACGGTGCCTGCAATAGCAGTGACAGAGAAAACGCTAAGGAGAACGTTCCAAGTGGTGAGCAGCAGCACTACGAAGGAAATGGCTATRGAAAGCCCCATCACCACTGTCATTTCTGTGCTAAGACTGTGCTGAAGATTGTATAGCTCTAGCTTACTGGTAAACCACCCGTTCTGAAGCCCCATGGGGGCAGTTTTCATCTCCTCTGTCACCCAGAGGTTGATTTCCTCATAGAAGAGTTTGGCTTGGGTGTAATTGAAGGTATAATGGTAAATAGTTTGAAACTGCAGCACTAAGGCAGCGAGATTCCCCTCTCCGTCAAACCTGAGACCCAGATCATATGTTTCAGCTCCTTCCCTGCCCTGTTCCAGGAGCATCATTTTGATGCAGTGCAGGAAGACTTCACTTCCATAGGGGAAAGAGAACTGATTGCAACAAAGGTTGAAGTTGTGGTCTCGCTGGGAGCACCGTCGACTGTCCATCCACCTGAGAAACTCCTCCATGAAGCATACAGTTGATTTCTGCTCTGCGCTGGGGTAATAGAAAGTTTTGTTCTTCACTTTCTGACAGAATTCGAGGAGCCACTTCTGGGCATCGGGATTTTGGATGCTAAAGGCAATATCTGTCACGAGAGTTCCGTTGCTTTTTGGATTGAAATGATCTCCGTTGTCCACAGGCAGAATGCCCCATACTACCGTGACAGGCATACGCTGTCCTTCTCCGTGCTCTAGCCTCTCAAACATGAATTGGTGACAGTACTCGGAGTCGTACCTCTCAAAAGGATGGCTCAGTCTGAACACCTGAACAGACGATGTCTCCAGCGTAGGGAGTTTGAGCTTAGGGTTGGAGCAGGAAATGTAGGCACCTCCTATTGCTAAGGCTGCAAACCAGCAGATCCAGATGTAGCGAAACTTTATGACCCCGCAAGGTAGGAGCTTCTCAAATAACAGCTTGGAGGTTTCACACAACGTGTTCTGGAGACCCCTGAGAATGTAACGGAGGGAGAGAAGAGCTCTCTTATGACCRGTCTTGTTCCAGTAGTCTTCGGGCTTGTAAATGCAGTTTGTCGCGATGTAGCGCTCGTACAGGACAGCGGAAGAAGGAAGCCAAGTCATCATGAACACCAAGTTCACCAGTACAGAGGTGCCCATGTAGACAGCGAAGCAGCGGATGGCTGTGATGTTGCTGATGTAACTGGAATAGAAAGCAGCGCTGGTTGTGAAGCAGGATGCCAGCAATAGGTAYGCAAAATGGTGCATGGTTTGACTCACCCACTGAGGAAGGCCAGCAGAAGGGCTCTGGCTCTTGCTGAGGTTCCAGAGGTCAAAAAAGACAAAAGTATGATTGGCACAAATGCTGCTGAGGATCACAACTGCTGTCAGGTTTACGAAGGGGAAGTAGGTGAATCTGAAGGCCACCTTGTACAAGAAATAGGAGATCATCAAAGAACTGACAACAGCGAGCAGGACCATAAATGTGATAAAGACTGAGCGCAAGTAAAAAGAAATACTTAGAAAAATGGCAAATACAGCCAAGACTGSATACTTAGTATCCAGTAAAAGATAGTGCTGGAATAGTTTCTGTTTAAGGCCCAGGTCCATTCCAGTGATAGATGTGTAATTGTCGAACAGATCCCAGGATTCAAGATTGTCCAGGTAGATTCCCATCATAGATGCACCTTTCCTTGTAGGCAAGAACAGCAGGCTGTACTTGAGAGATGGCACTTGGTACTCCATTGTCTGGGGACTAAGAAAGTCTCTGTCAACCAAGAAATGAAGCAGCTGGTAAATAGCGTTGAATCGGGTACATTTTTCTGGGACTTTAGCACACTGTGAGTGTTTCTGTCTCACGAGCTCGGGACCTATGCAGGAYGGAGTAAGGATGCCTTTGTGGTAGTCCGGAGCGCAGGAACGAAGGAGTGCCAGGGTATGGGAAATGTCTCCTTGGGTTATTTCCAAACAAGAAGACCTGTTGTACAGGACGGCAATATAGTTCCCCAGGGACCAGCTTGGGCAGCATTCATTGGCCTCGGTGCGTTGACAGAGGTCTCTAAAACGAACGTGTGAGCGTATCTGAAAAATAGCCGAGAGCATCACATTAGATCCTCTCCGCGCGCTTCACCTTGCAGCCTCTCTAGTGATTCCAGTGTCTTACAATGATATTCACCCCCCCAAGTTTACAAGCCATGATTTCTCATCCTCCCAAATACTATAGCTGTGGATACACACTAGCCTTTTGCAAACCTCAAGCCCTGTCCATGTATATTTTATAATCTCCAGTTTGAAAATTTGGATCCTTCTACACTCTTGCTGTTCTCTTAGTAATGGCAGTAGCCTTCATTTCACAGTTGTTCTCAGGCTGAGAACAGGGAGCAGAGATGTCTTTCCTTCATTTTCTCCCCTTCCTAACCTCCTGCATCCTTTCTTCCTCARTATTTTATTTTTTCCTGGTCCTAGGGATGTTCTTGGAGGACATCAGCTTCRTGTGCAGCACCGTGACCACCCTCTTCTTGCCAAACACTAAATCCCTAACACCACTTCTCCAGTAACTGTGTAGAGCCATTGTGCTATTTCCTTCCTGTCCCAGAAGCTGCTTCACTGGGCATGTGAGAGACCAGAGATATGGTCCAACCTTGCAGCTTTGGGAGACTTTCCAGTGKCTCCAGTTCCTGTTCTTCAAACACACTGCCCGTGGCCCACTTGGCAGCCCTTAGCACCCTTGATAAATCCACGGCAAGCCCCAGCACTTYGCAGCTGGTGCCCCATCCGCCTGATTCGCCAGGTCTGTTCCAGCAATGCTGCTTGCCAGGATCTCGGGGCTGTTCTCATCGGCCGTGCCGGTGCTGGATGCATTGTGAACGTAACCACCTCCCCTTAGCGGCGTGGCAGCCTCCTGCGGTACAGCCTTCCAGGGAGTCCCATCACTAATAGCATTAAACACCTTGTGGCAAACATAGTTAATCCAATTAAGCCTTCCCCTTGCAAGACTTCCTTTGACAATCTCTGAGATGATAGCTCCATTTCAGTAATTGAATCCTGCTGCTCAAGATCCTCAGCCACGTCTGAGGGGTTTCTGCCTTCTGGACAAGGCTTTTGCTCAGTGTCGGTTTATTCTTGTTTAACAACAGCTGCTACTTTTCAGCTGGATTTCAGTGACAGGGSAAGTCATTCTTTTATTGCTAAGTATGTGTAAATGCTTAGGAGTCTAGGCTGAAACCTATTCCATAGCTTACATTATTTTGGGCTTGTTTCTCTTCAACTAGAGATTAAAGATAATGACGTCCAGAAAACAGACAGCGTATGTATATATTTTTCCTGACATTACTAACCTTGTCTTGTTCAATTTGACACATGGACTGAATGGCTTGCAAGTTCCATAAGCTCCCAGCAGTTGTGGACATAAATACCAGCTGCGAATAGCTCTTTTCTGGGGAGGAAAAAAGAAAAAAGCAAAGTCATGTATTAGGTAATGCTGCTAAATCAGCCAAGCTGTTGTAGTCCCCGAGCTGAAGAGAAGCAGGTCACAAAGCCAGTAGCTCATAGTGAGTGGCAGCATCTGCCTTGTGCAAGCTGATCCCTGCTCCTCACCAATCTGTCAGCATGGGAAGAGCAGGAATGTTGGCRTGTTCCAAATATGCTCTCCCTGCTATGAATGTCCTTGCAGTGGCAATGTTGGCATCTGGTTCTGTACCTCTAGTTACAAAATGAAGAATTGTATTTAATAAGCACTGGGCATTTTTTKCACTTTTTTAAATTGAATGCAACTTTTTAGAGAAAAAAATAGCACCATTAAAACATAGAGATCAATTATCAAAAATATATCATGTTGGTTCCCATTTTGTTTCAAAGGGCTGAGAACTGATTACATGAAAGGTGGTTTAGTGGTCATGAAATGATATTATATGCCTTACTTTCTTGGAGCACTACAGACCATTTCCCTGAGTTTTAAAATAATTTGGCCATTCTGCATGCTGTTGGGCTGTAGGATGTATAATAATATTTAATAGCCCACCAAGATTTCACTCACCCGGGGGACCACAAAAGAAGCCATCTGCTCCGTAGATTGGTTCCACCATTCTCCGTGTCCTTGCTTCCTGTTCACTGGGAATAGTCTTCTGGCCTCTGCTAAAGCCCAGGTCATCATAGCTAGCAAGAAATCAGAATATTTAGTTAACTAAATCAATAATCTGGTAATGAGCTCCGTACCTGGCCAGCCGCTAGCACCACAAAGCAACTACAGCCAAAAGATGATGCAGAGCTCTGAAAGTCCCCGTTTCTCAGATGAGATCATGTCAGTGCTGTGTGAAAAGCAGGCTTGACTCTGCTGGACAGCGAGTGAGTGAGACCAAGAGTGAAATCCTCTGCTCATGCAAGGATGCGTCGACTTCCCTCAGCACTTTCTKAAAGAGAATTAGTGAAGGTAGCAGAGGAGGAGTGTGGAGCCTAGTTCCTGAGTCGATTCTCATTGCAAGCAAACAAACTTGCAACTCCCCAGAGCCATTGCCACTTTTGAGCATAGGATGTGCGTTCTGATTCACATAAACGTCTCTGGTCATTGAATCAGCTGACTTTGCCCATGAACTCCCCAACCCAAGTACCTGTTCTTCTCATTATAGGGAGAAAGGGAAAAGGTCTTCTTGTAGCCTGTGTGGCTCTCTACGTTCTTCCACACCATCAGTTTTCTGCCAATGTCAGTGTCTCGCGGCTCAAAACCCTGCAGTCAAGGAAAAAGGGTTCATCATCAGCTTGTGTTTCAGYTTAGCTTTGATTTCCTTACTCTTCTTCCTAGACACAGAAACTGCATGGTATTATTACTGCATCTGGGAGAGAGGCACGAATTTGAGTTTCTACTGGAAAGAGCTGACCCAAAGGCACTTCCGCTCTTTTTGGTCAAGGATGGCTTCTTTTCTCTCTCCTTGCTCTTATAAGACTCCTCTTCTTTAAAATACTCACTAAYGGAAGTGAGAGAGAAATTTTATGGAAAACCGCCATCTACTCTAGCGGCTTTTATGGCCTTTTTGCTTTACTGTTCTTCCTTGCTGCCCTTGTCTGTGGAGGAGGAAGGAAGCGTATGGCAGATTTATGTGGGAGAAAGCCACCATCGCCGGCTGGCGCACGGGCTTTCCATATGTTCCTTCCGACACGCTCTCCGSACGGACTTACCATGAAGGGTTCTGAGAAATCTGGCAGCTCTCCGACGAGCAGGCCAGCTAACGTGCACAGCAGAGCTGCCACCGAGCACAGCRCCAGGACGGCGAGGGGCCACTCGGCGATCGTCTGAGAGTAGCTGCAGGCGACAGGAGAAGGAAAAAGGAAATGCCACCAGGAGGGCACTTCTACTGTCAGCACAAAACCTGCCGTTGAACCAACAGAGTGTTAGAGAAAGYGAGCAAAAGAATTAGGGCTTTCTGGTGGGGGGCATTTATTTATTTATTTATTGCAAGGTTTAGAGGCTCTAGTGCAGCTATTAAGGAACAAAGCCTACCTCCGACTGGATGTTTGCAGGAAATTCTAATTAATTTGCAAAATTACGTTTTTGCCTGCCTATATTTTTATATTTTCCTGCTTTCTCCATCAGAAATAATGAAAACCAGACTGCTGCATCCTAAAGGCAAAAGAGGCAGCTTTAAATATTTAACTTAAAAGCTTCTGTTTAAAAAGAGCTTCTTCCTTTTTTTTTTTTTTTTTTCATTTTTGCATTCTGATTTTCCACTGAGTTTTTTTTTTTTTTTTTTCATTTTTGCATTCTGATTTTCCACTGAGCAATCAAAGCTAGCAGCTACCTGGCAGACTGGCCTGCCATCGAGTCTGTGGTCCAGTCCAAAGGATCCCTTAAAGATAACTGAGTAAAGAAAATCTCTTGTCATTGCTCTGAATTTGCTCGTTGTATGGGAGTCTGCCTTACCGCAGGGACGCACATTGGTTTTGGCAAAGCAGAGGAAAGCTGGATATCACAGATTTAACTTGTMACTGAGTCTCAGCAGCATTCATGCAATAGATAAGCAGCTTCTGCAAGTGCTGGACAACGGGCTCTCCCTCTGAGCCTCATAGCAAACACCAAACCTGCAAGAAGAGCATCCACAAATGGCTCACCTCGCAGGCAAGAGTTTTGCTTCCCCAGAAAACATCCTTCAGAGACAAGGTACTGGACCAGGTTCCTGCTCTGGGCGGGTTGCTAAATCTGTCTGATGTTCTGGAAGAAGGGCCACATTCAAAACCAGTTGGGAAATATTTGAGCTTCATGGGGGACSTGTAGTATTTGTGAACCTTAGACAGAGCAGCTATGCTGGGGCTWWTCAGTCTTGGGATATAATATTCCCSCCTGCCTGATCTTTCACTTCTTACYTCAGGCTTCGCTGAGTCAAATAATACAGCATTTCTTCATAATTGAAAATAATCATAAGCCCTTCAAATGGCTTTCTACATGGATATAGATCAGGCTTCTTTTTTAAAAAAATGTAGGGCTTGTTTATCAAATTTCTTCTCCTAGATCCAACTCTTACTATGAAAATATACAAAACATACACACGATACAAAGTAAAACAGAACAAACCCCCTTTACATATTAGACTGCTTAATATCTGGAGACTGTTTCTGATAATTCCATGTCTTATCAGGAAAGAGGAAAAAAAGACAGCGCAAACTGCAATATCTAGTGGTGAAAGGTGCTTAGCCAAACCTCCTAGGAAAAAAAGCTCGCAAAAATCAGTTTTTAAATGAGAGCTGAACGTGATTGATGTATTTTAATCTTGAGAAATGGGTTGAAAGTGATCAGTTGGAAAGGCAAACTTTTTATTGCTATTCACATTTTTTGAAGGAGGTAAAACCAATTACATCATTTTTCAATCTAGGCTGAACCCATTATTTAGAAATTCTGCTGCACACCTAAACGCAAAATCCATGTTCCTTAGGAAGAAGCAATTTCCCTGTTGCCTGTTTCTATTTTGCAAGTGTTTTCTAAACATTGTGAAGCAGCTCAATAAAGATGARCATTTCTATGAAATAGCTGCACTGAAAGCTGTCGCATCCACATTTATTCCTGAGAACCAGGTAATCTTTATATTTTAATAACCTAATTTACCATGTTTATACAATTGGGAGGGTATTAAATGTGATCTTCATTCTGGTAGTGTTTCTTTGCATGGTCACCTTCATTTGGCTGAAATTTAAAAACAGAAGACTGGTGATAAAGGAAACAATTATCCTATTCTTCTTTTCCAGTAACAAAATAAACACATTATTTTCTCAAAAATCCCTAGACTAGCTATAATCTTTTCCAACATCAGCTGGGACCGTAACTTTTGCCTCTTGCGGAAAGCTGGAATTGCGTTTCCTTGGCCCGACCTCCCCTGAACATTTTACGTCGCTTAATCACAGCTTGCCCCAGAAATGATTTTTCGTGGATCTGTGAGAAACGAGAAAGCAGCCCCTGGAAACTGTGATCTCTTCCGCTGTGTCCGCTGAGGAAATGAAGGCTCCGCTGCTATTGCTACTCTCCACCAAGGACTGCGGCTCCAGCTGAGTCTCCTAATGTAATCACAGCAGCCCGTGCATCATACTTTCATTTCCTGGCTTGCTATCCCCAATTACTCTAAAACCTTGAATAAAACCCACTAGTTCTTTTCCAAAGGGGGAAGAACTGAGGCACAGACGAGTGAAGTCGCTTGGCTAAGGTAGCACGTGGAGGCAGCCCTGGAAGTGCTTCCAGGCATCCTCATTCCCCATCTGGTGGGCCGAGTAMGATAAAAAAACACTCCAGCGTGGACCCAAGCCAGGCACCTGCTGGGAGCAGCTATCCAGGCAGCACCGCTGCTCGTTAAAGGCCGTTAATTGATYTTGCAAGCCCGATTTTTGCAAACAGAAAGCGCTGAGTGGGGAGCTCGGCCCCGGCCTCGGGTGCTGGGCCTGCATGCGAGGTCACCGGCTGGAACACACCGCGTTTGCTCCGAGCGGCAGAGCAGCGCCCGCAGGGTAGGAGGGCAGGGAGCTGGGGTGTTGAACATACCTTTTTGGCATCCTGAAAGCCTTGTCGTGTCTGCAGACAGAAAAATAAAAAGGGGAAAAGAAAAAAAAAAGAAAAGGTGTGCTCGTTTATTATTTTTCTGTGAAACAAAGTGTGGAGCTGTTAATGAGCGAGTTAACCCTTTCTGTATCTGCAGAACGCCGCAGCGAATGGTTGCGGCGAGGGGAGCTGCCACCATCTGGCACCACACAAACCAGGCTAAGGAGTGAGACGGCCTCTTCCTCTGCCACCCGCATTTTAACCGAATGTGCTCCCAGGGGATGTAGTCCCCCCTCTTGGCAACCCTGGGAAATGAAATGGGCATAATGTAATTCCACAGAAATCACCCTTGTTTCCTGGGCTCTTCCAAAGGCAGCCCTCGTCAGCCTAGAGGAGCAGCAGGCCGATGGAGCTGTTCCAAAGGGCYGGGAGAGGTGCTCTTGGTGGCACGTGTCATCGGGCACGAAACCACACTGCATTTTCCCCATCGTACTAGTGCTCCCTAGACATGGTGGAGAGGAGAGCAAAGAGGAACCCCCCTCAGGTTATTAAAGGGAGGTTTCACTTGGGACACCTTGTCACGCACTGGCCGCCTCTGTGCTAATTCCTCCCCGCTGGCTCCTCAAGCAGAGTTACTCCGATTCAAAAACACATCTGATTGGGATTGCGATACAGCTTTGCTATGGCTATGATGCTGCTTTGCCTTCTGCCAGGGCTGCACATCCTGCCAGGAATTTGCAATCCAGCTGTTTGCTGCCTAAACAGCCTGTTGCAGGGCAGGCAGTTGCCCATTTTATCGACGGTGACCGTGAGCTAGAAAGGATCCACACTCCAGCGCTCTGGCTGCAATTGCTCTCCACTGCAAGCAGAAGTCAATTAAAACCACTGCTAATGAATAGACAATATTAATGACCTAACCTGGCACTGCTGCGCAAAGGCAGGGGGTTCAATGCTGCCTTGTATTGGCCTTCTGCGGCGCCAGCAAAGAAATCACGGGCTTTATTGCCAGCAGTGGACTCCAGAGGGCACAAGAGGCCAGGGAGGATGAGGCTGGAGGGGCCGAGGAGGCACCGCAGCCCGCACAGGACGGGCACTGTTGCACCCTGTGCGCATTCATGGTCTCAAGGCAGCCTGAGGGGACAGGCACTGCTGCAGCCGGGTGGCCTGAGAGCAGCTGGCTGAGTCGGGCTTTCCCTTTTCCCAAAGAGCCCCGAGCTCTTCGGGCTGGCTGCTCCCCACGCTACGGCAGCAACCCYCTGCCTTGGGCGTACGCAGCGTGCGACGCTCCCCGGGCGTCCTTACCTCACCGTCACAACGTGGTGCTGCACGGGCTGCGAGGGGCGCGGGCCGGGGGACCACTGCTTCCAGGGGGCTTCCAGGACATCGTGCCGGGAGGCCGGTGTGGGGTCGCCGCTGGAGTGGTGGGAACAGAGCACGGGCCTCTCCCTGTGCGCYGGGAGCGGGGGCAGCCCGCAGCTGCCCTCGGGCTCCTGCTGCCTGCAGGGGCAGAGTGCGTGCGGCTGCTGCGAGTCCTGCGAGCTGGACGGCACCTGCCCGTTGGACTGGGTGGAAACGGGCCCCAGCGTGCAGCTGGAAGAGGGCAAGGGCTCCCCCCCCAGCCTGGGGGAGCTGGGCACAGGGCAGTGGTGCACGGGGCAGATCCGTTCCCAGGAATTCCCGCTGTAGCTGAGCTCGGCGTTCCCGATCTCCGGCATGGCAAGGCAGGTCTGGCAAGGYCCTGCATTTCGCTTTCCTCTACAAGAGAAAACAAATAGGACATTGAAACCCTTCCCTGACAAAGCAGTGGAAAGGCTCTGTGGAGGGGCTGCACCCTTGCGACAAACGGGACGAGCACCCAGCATCACACGAGCCGTGAAACTTCTCCCAATGTTTCCTGTATCAACAGCCCCTCTCCGGGCTCACCTGGCCTATACGTTTACAAAGACATCCTCGACCAAGTCAGAGACTCCAAGAACGGGGGAATCTATCACATCTTCACGCTCGTTGCCCCCAGATATCGGGAAAAGCAGGGTAGCACCCCCTTGAAGAGCGAGCACCTCGTCGTGACCCCAAAAGGCCGCTCATTGCTCGGAGCACGCACCGCGGGGCTGTAGCTGCCTTGGGTGCCTGCCCCGGTGTCTGCCAGAATCACAAAGCCGCTGAAGTCGTCCGAGAGTTTTGAGTGCTGGAGCGAGACAAAAGCTGGAAGGAACYTCAGCCTGAGGTCGTTGACGGATTGCAAAAGAACAAGAGATATTTGAAAAGGGGATGTTTTCTAAAGTTTGTGGGATTCATCTCTTAGCTTTTTAAGACAGCCGGAGGAAAAGGCAGAATTTCAGCAAGTGCAATTCTAGCAATCTGGATTTTAGCAATTACAACTCCCAAATCACCAGACAAAGCTAAGATCACCCAGAAGGTGCCTTTGGCGTGGTGAGATCCCAGCAAATGCTTTTGCTCTGCACAGCGGCTTCTACCCMCCACCATGGGGTAATACAGACGAGCCAGAAGTGGTGGTTGTCCCCAGAGCACAGAAACCTTTTCTAAGAGAAGAATTTCCAGCCTCTGACAGGATCTGATCCACAATTCTRTGAATGAATTTTGCCACCACTTCGCCTGTCAAATAGGAGCAGTAATTTCTTATATGACGAAGGTCCTCCCCAGAGACCCGTTGCATTAATACCTGTTCAAGAGACCTAACTTTGTCCAGACTGATAAGAAAGCTCTCACTTTAGCACTGGATATTAAAAAGGTTCACGAGTATCTCTGTGGAAACACAGTTTAGGTATCATCCAATTTTAATTTTTAAACTGGGAGGCAACTGGAGCACAGTTGAAGACATGGGCCATGAGGCTGGCTACAGTTCCCGTGTTCTCCAGATGCACCAAGTGGATGGGAGCAAATTTAAGCTTGCGCTGGTGCAGGCACCCAAAAACCATCAGGAAGAGGCATGTGTGTCTCGCTGCAAGGCACTTGGCAGGTTGCTCCCCACGGTACCAGCTCTCCAAAAGAGGAATTCCCAAAATAAACGACAATTCATTGGATGCAGTGAGAGGGAGYGCTGTTTTCCAAGGCAGGAGCAAACTGTGGCAACCGCATCCCRTGCAACTGCAGAATTTGTCAAAAGAAATAATAGGAAACACGTCACGCGAGCTCTTTGTCGTGCTGGGTTGCCTAGATGTTCRAGCAAGGGATTTATGATATATAGCTCTGTATTAGGATTTACCATTGACATGTATGTGTGCGATACATGAGGCTATAAATCAACTGCCAGCAAAGCTGTTTATGAGATGGAATTTAAAGTCAGGCCTTGTTAGAGCCTCATTCGAGTCACCCATGCATGGGGAGATAGAGGTTTCCTTAGCACAGCAGAAGGCAGGTGCAGGGCAGGTGGATGCAGGAAAGATTCTGTTCTTTGGCAGCCTACATATAAAGCGGCATATTCAAGTAGTAATTACTCATCTACACTAATTACAGAATCAACCCAACTTGGACRTATCAACCCCTAAGGACTCCGGTGAGCTGCAGCAGCAGAGTTCGCTTGGGAGAGCACTGCCTGGAGGGCCATTTCCCTGGGTTTAAAGCTTATTTCAGCTCACTAAACTCCTTCCAGATCTGCAGCGACTGAAGTCGAAGTGTATTTTTGTTTGCGGGGACGGGGAACAGGAGCTTTGTAGCTTTGTAGCAACAAGACATCCAGGGATTAGCACCAGATCTTTCCATACCTGAGTCTGAGCACCCAGGCTGCTGTGCCTGGGTGCTTGGTCTCGCGGCGAAGAAAAGATCGCTTCCCCCTCTGAGTGGTGCTTCACACTTTGAAGATGGTCAGGGAGCAGGCAATAAAAAAAATTCCTCCTCCAAACAGCCCTGCTCTGCAAAGCCTCCTGATGGGGCAAACACATCTTGGATATAGCAGAGCGCTCCCAATTTTTGTGCACATCCCTTAGCTTATTTGAGGCCAGTAGCTCGCATGAAATTGTTCACCGTATTTTCCAGGTTCCAGTCTTCTCTGCTCCGGACTCTTCTTCTTCGTTATCTCATCCCAACCTGAACAACTCCAGCCCTGCCCATCACCGTGCACATACAAGCTGCTCCTGCCTTGCGGTCTCTGACTCCATGACGAAGCAACTTCAGTTGTCTGAAGTCTCCGGGGAAATGCAGAGCTCACAAATAAGGCTCACAAATAAGAAGAGAAACTTTCATTCTTCTGCTCATTCCCAGTCCCAGCAGTGTCAAATATTTGGCATCTTTGGAGTCGTATGGGCAGAAACGGTCTTGCACCTATAGAAAAGCCTACGGGAGCAGCCTGACAGGTCTTTTGCTTTTCTCTCTCCCTCTTCAAACTCAGCTGGATGCAACGAAAGCGAAATGGGGCAGAGAGAAACGGGCAATGAACGGACTGGGCGTTCGCTGCTCCTGTTTCCCTCTGCTGCGTATCAGCTGGAAAACTCTTCCCCAGTGAAAAGGAAGTATTTTTTTTTTCTGAACTAAAACCGGCTCAGCTTCCACCCACAGTGAGAGCTTCTCCCCCCTTGGCAGCTACAGATGGCTTTTTAAGAATGGGCTTTGCAGGTTTGTAACCGCAAACAGCCCACAGCTTTCTCMGGTGCTTTTGGACACAGCCGCGGCAGCGCGGCGGTGGAGCTCGAAGGGTTACTGCATCTTCACGGCAGCGGCGGGACCTGCAGCCTGGGTTCAGCGAGACTCCCGAGTTACTTAAATCACCACGGAAAGTTAATGAGACTGCGAAATCCGACTTCCTACCTACGCTCTCGAGGCAAGTTTAGCATTACAAATTCTGTCCATTGACTGGCCCGAACAGAGTCTTTCCTCTACGCAAACACCAGTAGCTTTCTTAGGGGAAATCCAGCAGCGTGTTCAGCGCACCCAGGAGACGGAGGCAGTAGAGCTGACCTTAGGGCTCACCACTCAGGGTATATTTGAAGAGCCTTACGTCAATAAGACTGAAAGCAGTGACAGGTTGTGTAATAGTTACTCAGCAAGCCCTGAAGCCCCAACATGCTCCAGCCTCTGGCTGAGATCTTCAAAGCCACCTAAAGGGACACGACTGTCCCCTCGCTTCCCGCCCGCCACCCCCGTTACAAGTGGGGACATCTCAATGTAAATAGACTCTATGAGCCAACAGAGAAACTCTTTGGCTTTCAGAACCACCTTGTGCATTGTTGACCTCAGACTGTGCACGGATCGGAAGGAAAATCCGAAGCACCTGGCAGGTCTGTTGCCTCCAAAGAGCACTAAGGTGACTGAGGATGGCTCCTGGCCCGTTGGCACGGGCTTTTTTGAGCTCTCCCAAATCGCAATGGCTGTGGCTGTCTTCCTGGCTCGGTACCTCCTCTGAGGGAGCCATATGGCTCCGGGGGAGAAAAGCAAGTCTACAGGATTTCATAGGGAAAAAACAAGATATCCTTGGAGCTAAGACCACAGCCTGGAGCCACGAGCTCTCCGCCCGTCCACGGAGCACGGGCGGCTGCAGGACGGCCGCGCGCGGGGAACGCAGCCGGGCGGCGAGCGGGCACGCGGGCCGCCCTCCCGGCGCCCTCCCC
>PTEX01000291.1:458215-550013 GCA_003342815.1 Eudromia elegans
CAAAAAACGAGCCGAGCAGGAGGGAATGGCTGTTACCTCCAGGAGACCCAAGCAAGATGGGCTCACTATCACCATCACCAAGGCTCACAATGTAAGTGCTGCCTCCCCTTCACCGCCAGCCCCCTTTCGCTTGAACCCAACGCCAGCAAGTTCACCATRGCATCTCTGGTGGAGCTGGCCCCCGCAGCAAAGCCTCTTTTGCCTTGGACAGAGCTCCCAAGCACTTGCAGTGGGATGCAAGAGCTCTGTGGCGATGTGTGCCCCAACTGATGTATGATCCACACCAATTTCCAGCTGTGCCCCGGGCACATAGTGCAAACAGGCAGGTAAATGGATGTGTGCCCAGGCTTCTGTGACCCTGGATGAGCCCCAGGTGCAAACATCACGTGTGTCCCAGCCGTTGGAGGCAGCAAGAGTGCCTGGAGGTGCCCAGAGGCCAGCCAAAGTCCTGGTCTCCATATGTTCTGTGAATGAGTGGAGCAAGTAGCCCGTAAAGCTCTGGACACGCTTACGAGTCCTACCAAATCCCCAGTCCAGTCCTGCTCTCGCCCTTGGGTGAAGCCCGTGCAGGGCCAGCTCCTCCTTCTTTCACCCTACAGGCTCCTCGATCCCTGCTAGCGCAGTGCCCACTGCCCAGGCACGGGGCAGCCCCTTGCTCTTCTCCAGAGGTGCGTTGTGGCACACGTTTTTCTCTCGTGCAGGACCTGAAAGATGCAATTACCCAGACTGAACACTATGGACAAGATAGCCCAGCCCTCTTGATGGTGAGCACGACCCTCAGGAGCCTCCTCCTTGGCTTCCCAGGCCACCTCTGCCAGGACTCAGGCTCCCCCGTGCTAGCTCCGAGTGCCGTGGCACAGAGTCAGCGCTGACATGTGTTTCCCCAGACCCTGACATTTTAGCCTGCAACGTCAGATTTGTTAAGCACGGAGGATTTTCTGGAGCCACCGTCACAGCGGCTTTCGCTGCCGGGCAGACAAAGGGCCCCTTGTTTCACAGGAATGTCAGGGCATCGTGCGCAGAGTTTTCTCCAGGCCAGGCCTGCCCTTTCCCTAGCYGCCCTCCCCTGCTCGTGCTCAGGGGGTTCTGGGGAGGGGAAAGGAGCCCAAGGRCCAGGATTTGCTAACGTGCAGCCTTCGTTTCCCAGGACAAAAGGGTGGTGAGCGAGAAATGGGGCAGCCCCTGCTCTACAAGCCCCGGGTTGGACATTGGCAGYGAGGAGGAGGAGGAGGAGGAAGCAGACCATACGTTCACGTTCAGAATGGGCAAGAGGATGCAGCTGGCTGTTACCATGGACAACAAAGCCAAGGTGGGTCTGTCTGCCGGAGCTGTCCCCTTCCCAYGCCGTTTCTCTCCGGTTTCGTGATGCTTTCGGGTATCCCTGGGCTCCATCCCGGGCTGCATTTTCCTGTGTGTATCCCGTTCATAGGAACTGGCCTTCCTGCACCTGCCAGCAGCTCCATCCCACCACGTGGATCCAGTTTCCTTTCTATAAGCTCAGTCATCTCGCTGTCCCCTCAGACCATCAGTAGCTTTATACAACTACATCTATGAGCCTAGGAAGGGGAAGGAAATAAGTAGGAGCTCAGACAGATTTAGCTGCATTACTCCCCAGCTATTCCCAGAGAGGCATTCATGGTTGGCTTGTGAAAACAGCGTCATTTCTCCCTRGTGAGGCATCAGAATTGCTCTATTCAGCCCAAAGCACAATACAGAGACRGGAGTGCCATGGATATCTGCTACAGCGGACAACAGGTTGGGCAACAAAAGCCAGAGTATACTCATTATATTCAGGCTTAATTAAAATGAATAAAAAGGTAAGAAAGGGCAGAAGTAATTGGGAAAAAAAGCTTATTTCTTCATTTCTTGACTCCCTGAGCATGGAGCTCCTCACGGAGCCTGTGCATCTAACCCCTCACAGAGTCTGTACATCTAGCTGTAAGGAGCAAGGAGCCCTAACATTTCTGTACGCCAGGAGTGATTTTGCCATTTGCTCTGAATGCACGAGGCAATAATCGCAACAAATGGTTAATACCAGTAAGATAGTGGCTAGACAACCCAAGCCGCAACGCGCAGAGGAGCCCAGTCCCCTYGTGCTGACAGTGCCAATGTAAAGGGGCAGAAAGCTGGAGCCTGTGGCAGCAAATCGAGCTCCCCCGGGACCCCTGTTTGCTCTTTGCCAGCCCACACAGCTCTGCAGGGGGGACTTGCACTTGAAGCGATTGCATTCGCAACACGAATGGCTCTCACAGACAGGCAGCCCTTTCCACAGGATATTTTGTCCCCCACATATTTTCTCCCCCCACAGTGTGACACTCCTTCTCACGTGGGTATTTTCCCACCACGTTTGCAGTCTGGGCCTTGCCTTGGATATAATCCAGGCAAGGCTCAACTTGCACCTTCTGAGTGAGCTGCTGCAAGGGAAGGGTGGACGGGTGAGCTAAGACAACAATGATATTCTTAAAAGATTACAGGAGCAAGAAAAGACCTCTGAGGGCWGGTTAAGCAGAGCATGCCTTCAGAAGACTTGTCTTAGCCAGAAGCAATATGGGGAGAGGGCRTTTCCAAGGAAATCCAGTGGGTGCCCAGTGCTGTGTCTGTCTAGTTATCAAGACTCTACCATAKAGATATTTTCTGGCTTGACCTTCCAGTCTTCTCTGCCCAATAAACTGCACAGTTCGCTTGCCTTGCCARTAAGCTCAGGGTTCCTACTAGGGTTTTCACCAGCTAATGTCCCTAGACATAAACCCAGTAATGCCCTTTGGGGTTTTAGTCCTGTTCAAGGCAGCCGCATGTCCTGCATGTAAGGACATGGAAGTCCTGCATGTGGCTTTTCAGGCATCCTTGGCTTTCTGCAGGGAGCAGCTTTGCTGTGGCTCGCTCTCAAGCCCGCTTTATTCCTTGGGAAGTACTTTCTCTGASAGTGAGCAATGAAGCCATCTTCCAAATATACCCTCCCAGCCCTGGGCCTCCCTGGCAAGAGTCATTCGTGGTGACGTTATTTGTCTAAAACTCACTGCCTAAACACAGCCTGAGAAGCTCCAGGGAGCAGTTATTGTCTTAAACTAGAGGTAATATGTGCTGTAGAAATTATGGATGAATAGCCTGCCGTTACCCTGCTAAGCCATCACTGGGTTTACTTTCTGTTGGTTCTTCGTGTAGGGCAGGGCAACCCAACTCTGCAGTTCATTAATTAGCATCACCAGCACAGCCTCGGATTCCTGTGCATGCCTCCGTCAGGATTTAAAGAAGCCAGACTGTGTTACCTTGAATATGCCAGGAAATTCAGGATTACCCCGGAGCAAAGACGTATCTTGGGAATAACAAGCGCTGAGGAACAGAGGTGAGGCACAGCTTCAGCACCAAGTAACTACCAGGCTGAAGTGATTCAGTGCTTCCCAAGTAAAGGCAGCACATATTTCCAGCCTCTGAATCATTCCAGAAATAGCGAGGAGCCTCAAAGCAGGGTCAGTCAGCATCCTCTGCAACCTTACATGCAGCCCGGCTGGTCCTTGCTCTGCTTTTGCTGTTGCTGTACCTATAGAAGCCCTTCTTGCTGGCCTTCACATCTCTCACCTCCAGTTTCACCTTCAGCTGAGCTCTGGCTTTCCTATCTCCAGCCCTACACGCCACCCAAGAGACGCTTCCAAATTCTCCTTTGGTGCCTTGGCCATTTCCAGCACCCTTTTCGCAGGTGAGTTCAGCCAGGAGCTGCTTGCCCAGCCAAGCTGGCCTCCTTCCACCCCTGCTCTTTTCTGGCATATCCATAAGAACCCTTCTTGTGCTTGGAGGAGGCTGTCTGTGAAGATCAACAAAGTCCCTGGGCTCCTTTGCCTTTCAGGAYGGCTTCCTGTGGGATTCTGTCTCTTAGCTCCCTAAACAAGACCAAACATGCTCTTCTGAGCTTATCAGTATGGGGCTTCTCCTGTAAAAGTGCAGCTAAATATCTGGCTGTTKCAAAAGCCAGTTTTACTCCATATTAAGGTAACTGTTTTTACTCTTGACTATCAACTTCTACKCTCTCAGGGAAAGAATCTTGATGTCTCGGGGGATGGCTCACAGGAGCTGTCTGCCTGGCCCACGGTAGCAGTCAAAGTAGGAGGCTGCATGGATACGAACAGAAAGAAACGCACAGAAAGTGCTAGAATGGCATTCAGCAGCTTGGCAGCAAATCCTTACTTTGAAGGTGACACGTGGCTTCACTTATGTCAAGAGCAGCAGAACCAGCAAAGGTCCTACTGAGGGCTGAGAAACTTCTTAGAAGCTACAGCTGGAAACAGAAAGMGGAGCTGTGCATACCCGAGAGAATTTATTAAAATAAACCACGTCCATGTAGATCTGGCTGCCAAAACCAACGGGAGTGTGGGGAGCCCCCGCTCCACTCGCATGCATGGCAGTAACCCCAGGACAACCTCTGCTGAGACAGCAAAATAAGACAGATGTGAAACCAGAGGAAACAAGAGACTGTAGGTCTGACGCTGGAAATGCTCCACTACCTCCTAAAGCATTTGTCATGTGTTAGGAAAGTCGATGAGTGGACAAGCGATAGGAAAAGTCTATGGAGGCTGTCTACAGCAAAGCTCCCTCTGTGCTAACACGTGCACTTCTGTGGAACTGAGGCTGATGGAAAGCATCTTGATGTCATATGTCATGGCAAATTCACCGATGCTTGCAGGACTTCCACACAAAACTGAATTCACTGAGTTGTTTTTGCAGCCAAGCTCGTAGCTATGAAGAGTTCCCTCTTTGCCCCAAAGGTTACGTTGAGATTTTTGAGCTCCTTTGCCTATCAAAAACTCTTGATAAGTGTGGAAGTCCAGGCAGAATAACAGAAGGAAATGTACCATCCTCTTTGCTCATCCCTGGTAGAGATGAGCTGAGGAGTCATGCAGATGAAGAGATGGGATCAGAGTAATGACCAAGATGTTTTACTACGGCTCTCATCTCCCTGTAAGGCAAGAGCAAAAGGGCTCGTGATGGAATTAGATGCTAACTTGAAATGAAAAAAAGCAAATATCTTTGTACAAAAGTTCTACTCCTTTGTGGAACTGATGGCTGAGGGAAGGAGCTCAGCCAGCTACAARGWTATTTAGCAAAATAAGACCCAGATGCAAATGGGTGCAGTGAAGACACAGGCTGATACAGACGGCTAGAAATCATATCCGACAGTGGTAAACTGCCCTTCTTCAAGGAGCTTGTGTATCAGCTTTCTAAACTGTTCTACTGCCAGATAAATTGTTCCAGGACTATGACACACAACGCTTATGAAGACTGTAAATTATCAAGGATTAATACACTTCAGAGTGGGAAACAGCGTGTGTGTGAGRCCCTGCCCTTCTCTTTCACCCACTAGGCTCCAAGGCAGCCTTACCTTCTACTGGGACACGCTGCCTGGGCAGAGCACACCATCCTATTTGTGCCAAAAGGCACAAATGCGAYGTGGTTTGCTTACTTAACCAAACTAAAAATTAAACTTGTTGACGTAATTGWTGTATTGACCTTAAACTCTCGAGGGTGGCAGTGTTACCAGTCCGAAAGCCCGACTCTCTGGCCAATATTTTCCTTCTGAGGGCCCAATACGCTCTGTCATTTGCTGGCCGCTGTCTTCGGGAGAGCGTTGCATAGGCTGTATCCTCTATATTGCCTGGGGCTAGTGGAGGTGCTGTTAAGCTCACGGTGTCCTTTGCAGGGCAAGCGGATAGTGAGTGAGAAACGCACCGAGTGCTTTGCTGGTCCGGGCAGGGTGCCGGAGCTGAGCGAAGAAGACACAAATCACCTGGTGGCTTTCCGGCGGGGGAGACGGATGCAGATCGCCATCACCATGGATAACAAGGAGAAAGTAAGTGCCCGGCACGCGCTCGAGTTGCAGAATGGCAGCTGCAGGTAACGCCTTGGATTGCACGGGARGGGCCGTGGGGATAGGGGAGGAAGCGGTACTGCAGGAGCGCCCTTGGAGGAGAATATTTATTGATAGTGTGGGGCTTGTCATCCTGAAACTTTCTGSCTTCCTTTTGCTCGGCAAGACCCAGCTCCCACAGGGCCTGGCCATAACCTACTGAATGAGTTGGCTGAACCTTGTTGATCTCTGAGACATATTTCAAATRCTTTGGTGCAAATACCTTCCTCTTTACACACAGAGAGGCATGTGATATTTTCCTATTTGGGCGCTTGCACGGATAAGTAGGAATGCCGACAGCAAACAGGGTCAGTAACGACTGCAAAGCAAAGCAACCCTTCGCTGGAGCTGCCAAACACACCCAGGAAGGCCGGGAGACCTGTGCAGCAGCACCCGCTCCGGGACGGCAGCCAAGCACATGGTAGCTGGCCCCGTCCAGCTGCCTCTGCTTCAGCTTCTCCTCCTTCCCAGAGTCTAGGGATGCTCTGAAAGCCTGTGGGCTTCTTTCTTGCTGCCCTCAATCCCTTCCTTGAGCACCATAAACCTCCTCTCAGCCAGCCAGGCAAGCCACCAGAAGACCTAGTCCCTAGAGGTTTCTCATGGCAGTTGTCACCTGGTTCAGCTGAGGCCAYGTGTGCACATCTAGGTGACAGGGAGGGTGACGTGGCCTCCGGCTGCATTAGCTTGGCTGTCTGCTCGTGTCTTTTGACATGAAGCCCTGAGCATCTGAGGACTGCAGCTATGGATTGGTGAGGGAGGTGAGGTCCCTAAAGCCTGGCGGATTGGATTTGGATGATTCCTATAAAGCTGTGCTTTTGAAACTCTGGTTTCCAGTAGTAATGAACCAACTAGATACATCTCAGATTCCAGCTGAGCTCAGGAGATGTCCCTTTGCCCAGTGATTTCTCTGTGCTGACGAGGCCCTGTTCCAGCCCTAGSTAAAGAACTTCTTCATACTTATACAGTCACAGTTATGTGTAGCTTCAGACAACAGTAAGCTACAACAGACAGGGAGCACCAAGGCCATGATAAAAAGTAATGGCCAGCCCAGAGACCAGCAGCTTCCATGGGATTCAAGGAATGCAGCTGTGAAAGGGTTAAATGGAAGGGGTTTCACGGCCCCCCCCGCTCCAAGCCAGAAGGACAAGACCAGCTTATTCCATCAGCACGTGCTCAGCCTTTTTACGGGATCAGTGACAGAAGCAGATGGAGCCTGAAGTGACAGGTCACGTTGTTACGCATCTTGCCAGCTTGCGTTGGTCGAGTGCAGGGGGACTTGGGCTGGCTCAGCCTGCCGTGTTAGCTCTTTCTAAGCTGAAGAAAGGCTGCKCATTTTGAACAAGTGCTTCCATTTCCTGGTAGTCGCCGGGCTTGCGAAACAGAAATGCAGCCAGTGCAGGTTGTGCCTCAGCACAGCGGGTCTCCAAGAGGCACCGGGATAGCCTGCAATGCACAGAGTGGGTGGCAATTAGAAATACAAAAACRTATAAAGCCTTTATTAAACAACTTTGGCCTGCAGAGCGTGTTATGGGGATGCTGAAGACACTAATCCCTTTTAGAAAGAGAGGCCGATGGCAGGCAAGGGGCTCTGCATGCTCTGCGAGGACCCAAATCCCCCCTGTGCTGTTGGAATCACGGCACCCATCAATGCTGGGAGCCCTGGGC
This sequence comes from Eudromia elegans, assembly GCA_003342815.1. Classification (NCBI taxonomy): domain Eukaryota; kingdom Metazoa; phylum Chordata; class Aves; order Tinamiformes; family Tinamidae; genus Eudromia; species Eudromia elegans. Next base: position 465,777 of record PTEX01000291.1, read on the forward strand.
CTTCATGCTTGAGAGCCCAGTTACCCCCTGTTAGCCAGGGCTATAGCGTGCTCTTGCCTTCCTAGCTGTGGCACAACAAGCACGCGACAACTCCAAGCCCTCCAGCGCTGCAGTGATTTTGCTGTTTATTTTAGGCTGATTTCCCATCACACGAATTATTTTGCCTTATTGCTATTGAATTTCGTCTGYAATTTTACGACACAGGCATTCAACGTCAGGAGATGTTTTGCAGTTCTTCCCTGGCAGATTACGCTGTTTGCCCTGAATGATTTCGTTTCAGCAGCAAACGCTCATCTCTCTCGTCCCCTCCTCTTCAAGCCCATTTGTGAACATGCTGAGCACCGCATATTCCAGACCTTTCCTTTCCACTTTTTGTTTTCTCGCCTGTAATTAGTTCTTAATCCAGAAGACAAACTCCATTTTTAAATCCAGATGGATCGGCTGCTGGGGGACATTGCTGGGACATCGGCGTTGCTGCCTGAGTAGCCATTCGTGAGGACCTGAGCCTAGACCCTGATTCAGTCCAACCAGGATTCGCTTTCGAGCTCCTCCATGATCGGGACACAGAAATATCCTTTGGATATTTCCAACCCACCAAGCCCCAGCTGCTTCCTGGCTCATTGGGGATTATTTGGGCTGTCCCTTGCCCGTGGCATCTAGGAGAGGATCACATCCATCACCCGGGCTGCTGTCAAACCTCCTTCCTCCTCTCCACGCTTGCCAAATGCACCCTGTGAAAGCACATGAAGAGCATCCTCATTATTCCACATTTTTTCCCCTCTATTTTTTTTTTTTCCAAGAAGAAAACAAATTAACACAAGGAGGAGAAAAGCCTCCCATTCTTGCTACCCGTGGTGCTTCTGGCTAGCACCGCGCTGTCGGCCCCAGCCCACATCACAGCCTGCAGCGGCTGGGGAGGCTGCCAAAGAGGAAGCGCGAGACAAAAAGCTATTTGCTCATTTTCCTTTTGCTAACCAGCCCCAGTACCTTACATTACCCCGGCATCTGGAACTCTGTTCTTTTTGTTTTCCATGCACTGAAAGACAACGTCTCGTGTTGGAGAGGGGCACCAGGCAGCCTCTGTTTCAGTGCCCRGAAAGGGCCTTCCTCACTGGCTCTGGGGCTCTGGTACCCAGCTGGGAGATGCAGAGACACGTTGCTCTTCTCTGGCCTCTGGCAGCTACGGGTGCTGCTTGGCCATCAACAGGCTCTGGCGGCACAGGCTGTGCATCARGAGGAGACTTGGGCTCCCTGCAAATGTTCTGTTGCCCCACGCAGCTACCTGGAGCTTTCACCAGGGTGATGGATTCCCCGGCTTCGGGAGGCACCAGCAACCACGTGGGATACCTAGAGAGAGGCGAAGCAAGCAGGTCCCCTAGGTCTCTGTTGCTCCGTAGTCTCCTGAACCAAAGACCAAGATGCCCCTTCTTGTTGTAGGGATGCTTTAGGAACGCAGGTGGTAGGGAGGCAGAGCCGTAGGGCACAGCGATGCCSATCTGGATCCTTTCGTCCCATCTCTACCTGCCTCACCCTCAATATGTCCGCGTCAGGGTTTTCACTGCAAGCAGAGCTGGGGACAATGCCCAGTGCTGAGTACCCGTTTCTCCTAAAAAGCCACTCCATGATCTGGCAGCGTTTMAGGATCATTAACACGTAAGCGCCGCGAGCCGGCCGCCCAGAGCCAGCAGAACACGGGGGTTAATTAGCCAGCCCCAGATAATCTTCTAGATAGGCAGCTGATGCTGCTTTGGGGCTTTCAAGCTGTCGTTTTATTAATAATATTTCCTAGGATGACGTATCAGAAAGGACTGTGGGCAACCGAGAGGCACAAAAGCCGCCCTCCCAGACGGACGTGGATGGGAGGGGAAGCAAATTCCACGAGAAAAGCTCATGTAAACCTCAGGATAAGCAAACGCGCCTGTCCCAGTCTCCTTTGGGCTTCTGCTCCCTACTCCAAKTCCTTGCCCTGGTGAGCAGGAAGAGCTGAAGCGCTGGATGACAAAYGCCACTGTCATTTTTTCATAATTTTGGGAGCGGAGAGGAGGACGGAGGAGAAAAACATGTKTTGCCTCCCTGTGGCCTGGGCGTGTCGTAACCGTCGAAGAGCAAATCCGGGGCAGCACGGCGCAAACGAGAAAAATTTGCTCTTGAGCCAGCACAAAAGCCAAGCTAACCATGTTTCCCTAAGYGCACAGCTCCAACCTGCTTCCCTGCTGAAGAGAACCAGATTTCTTTCTTTTGTTTTTTCTGGTTCTTGCTGTTTGTGGCACATGCCCAGAATAGAAACGGGCTGAGGGAGAAGGGCAGCCTGGCTTTGCTGTAGAAGGATGCTTGGTGTCCTGGGGACACGCGGCGTGCGTCAGAGCASGGGCTCGTGGCTCCCAGCCTCAGTTTCTACAGCAGTTTGGAGCGCTCTCTGGCATTTCCTAGGCTGTCTGCACTCCTCCTCTCCTGGCATGCAAGGCCTTCCCTATGGGGAGCCACTGGCTCCAGCTCTTCCTCTGGCTCCTTCCAAAAACCATTTGCCCTTTGGGCTGCTCCCTAAGCTGAACATCCACCTGCACCTTGCTCCTCAGATAAGTTTCCACCCAAACARGCCAAGTTTCGGCTGTTTTAATCTCACTGTAATCACCAGGCCTCCCTTTGGGGCTGCAGAGCCCAGTCGGACCCCCAGCTCTTCAGACTGCATGTTGTGAAGGAGTTCACGCTGAGCCTGGAGTATTTCTGAGGTCGGAAGCATTCCCAGCAACATCGTCCAACGGATCCCCGGGTTACGTCCCAGTGTCTGCTTACATGAGCGTCCACTGGTGCCCACACCAGCAAGAGTGGCGGGGTTGTCCCACGCCGAGCGCAGCTCCCCTGAGCCACACGCTCATCCCTCCCRCAAGCCTCAGGTTCAGCAGGAGCGCACGGCCCCCAAACCCTTGGGTTCCGTGAGGAGGAGAGACGGTGCCGACCACGGCTTGCCCGTGCACGCAGGGCAGCTCCAGCACCCTGGGGGCCAGGGGCTACCTCCAGGCTGGGCTCCCGAGTCACCAGCCCCCTAAACCAAGGGCTGGCGCAGAGCAGAAAGGACCAAGCCCTCTTGTCAGCTCGCCCAGGCCCCGCGCCGGTCCCGCTTTCCCGAATGGCTGAGCTGGCGGGTTTCGCACGTTCCACTTTGTGCTTCAGTTTTGCCCGGCTGTGCACAACGGGGRCCTCGGCCAGGCCAGCGCCGGGCGCGTGCCCTGCCCACGGCAGCACTCCCGCTCCGTCAGCAGCTCCTCTTACCCCGGCCATGCGATGGGGAGCCCCTCTCCCCACGATGGTCCTCGATGGAGGCAGAAAGGCGCTCTCCAWAAAGCGGGGTGGGCAGGGAGTGCCGTTTGCCAAGACCCAGCAGCACCTCAGTCCAGCCAGGCCTGTGTGCCCAGCGGCGTTTGCAGTCCCATACAGGGGCCGAGATCTGCCTGGGCTGGTGTACRCCTCTGATTTAGCATCTGTAGCTCGGTAAGAAGGAGAGAGGCTAATTTTCACCTTCTGCCAGTCGGCGGGGGGATATCAGGGCTAGCGCAGGTGCTGCTAGTGCGATTGCAGTGCAGCTAAAGGCAGCAAAAGGGAGGATGGAGCCTGGTGGAACCACACGGCATTGGCGAGATGATACAGGGACAAAAATCCCTCCTGCCTTTGCCAGGGGCGGCTGCGCTGCTGTGTAGCTGATGGGCAACCTGTGCYTTTGGTCCACATCTACCCAGGTGCTTAAACCTACAGCTGCCTTTGAAGCCAAGGAGACCACTACACATCAGCTCTCTGCCTCTGGTTGTGGACGTGGAGGGACTTTGGGGAATGCACCTGTTTCTTTTTCTTTTTTCTTCTTTTTCTTCTTTTTCTTCCTCTTTTCTTTCTTACCCTATGATTTTGAATGAGGCCCCTGGGAACCGATCTCTCCTCTCTTGCTGACCACTTCTGGGCAGCTCTTGCAGCTCCTGATGGGGCRCCAGGTCCCCAGCGCTCTCTTAATCCTTGAAATAATTCCTGTGGCTACTCCCTTGTAGGCRGAGGAGCGGAGAACAGCAGAGAGGAGGAGATCGGAGAGCGACAGGACTCCAGAAAGCGACCATGGCCGCAAGGTGAGCAGGGCTGGTGTCCTTTGGGGGACAGCACAGGGGACAGGGCCACCTCACACTGCCAGCAGCATATGCGTCAGAGGGGTAACTACCCCCAAAATTCAAGGGGGAGGTTGGCTGCTTAGATGCTGGGGATAACTAATTGAAAGAGGCTAATTTCCACCATGTGGTTGGTCCACRGGTCTTCTCCGAGGCTTTGCTGAGCAACTAAAGGGAAGCAGGGCAGGCAAGCTGCTTGTGCCTGCCCTTCAGGCCTTGCTGTGGCTCCTTAGACCCCTAGCCCAGCAGTGGGGATGTCAAGAAATACACTCACTCACGTGGCAAATGGCACAGCCCTAGCTGTTCTCTCACCCTTGGAGCATTTGCTCGTGGSTCGAAAGGCTCAGGCTGTACTAGCAGTAGCAGAAGCTGAGTAGGGTGGAGGTAAATTAAAGCCCGGGCCTTCCTGCTGACTATTTAATGCAAACCCTGGAGAACATGCTGGCTCCCCTGAGCCAGCAGACACTTAATTAATGGAGCACGATTTGAACAGTGCCATGCAGGGGAGGTTCATCAGGAGGAGGCAGATGGGCTCTTAAACAGGGATGCTTAGCTGAGCCCTCCACAGCAGGGCAGGGCRACCAAGGAAACGTTGCAGCTCAGGCCACAGGAGATAAGGGTAAGACCTCAGCTCATTGAGGCAACAGCAATCCATCCAGATGGCAAAATCGAGGATTTTAAGTGGGAGGAATTTTAAGTACGCGAAGTAAARTGTGTCAAAGGAGTAGTGAAATCCTAGACTATCTGTGTTAGTCTAGGAGAAGTGGGACAACTATACAGAAATACATTGCCACTGCTGGCTCTTAGTAGTTTTGTATATCCCYGGCAGGGAATGGCTGCAACTTCTGACTTGGTCAGAAGTTTCTGTCCCTGTGAAATCAAAAAAAAAAAAGTCATCGGCCTTGGGACAGCGTGTTTTGGCTGTGGGTTAAGCAGACCCTTCCGTGTGTGTGTGTGTCATTTCACAGAGCAAGAACCCAGCCTTGCTCCAAGGTGACCCGAACTACTACCGAGCACTTCTGGTGGGGACAGTACGAAGTGTCRTCAGTGCGGTGCCACTGCAGCAACAACCTGCTCTTTTGTCTTTATTAGGAGGGTGGGAAGTCAGGCCAGAAAGGCCCTGGAGACCCGAGTTTCCCCACGGCTGGAGGTGAGCGCTCTGAGTACATGCGCTGGAAGAGGGAGCGAGATCAGATCGACCTGGAGCGACTGGCCCGTCACAAGAATGCCAAGGGCGAGTGGCGACGGGCTTGGGATGTGGAGAAGTCGCAGCACATGTAGGTCCTGCGCCGCCCTGGGGTGCTTTGCCTGCACTGGGCCCGCTGAACAAGCAGATCTGCAACGCTGACCAAAACCCACGCTGTCATCTGCCTCTCCCGTCCAAATCTGTATCACTGTCTCTTTCTGCTCCTGACCATATTTCTCAGTGGGACCGGATAGCAGAGCTATCCTCACCAGTTCTTTCTAACAGGAGGTCTCCTATCCCAATAGGAGATATTTTGGGCTGACAAGGACAGCCTGCTTTTGGTCCTGGGGGCACTCAGAGGAAACAAGGGAGGGGAAGCACAAACCAGTGCTGAGTTTGGCCTTGGAGKGGCCTCAAGTCCACATGGACAAGTGCCAGGCAGGGTGAGCTTAGCTGAATCTTCCTGATCTCACAGACTCAGTCCTTTGGGGCCCTGCAACTTTGAAGATCACCCTTTACAACACCCGGGAAATACTGGGGAGGGTGATACGGGTGAGCTCTGCAGGGGTCTGGCACCTCCATGCTTTAAATGCTCTCCTTTCAGCCATACYTCCCCATTTGGGTGACCCTGGCCAGACAGCTTTGGAGGGTGGCTCGGTGCCTATGTCGGGATTGGGTTTTTAAAGGGTGTGGAGGACATTAGCTACGTTTGCTGGTAAGACCCTCTGGCTAAAAGACAAGGCAGATGAGCCGGAGAATCTTTTGGCTGAGGAATGAAACTAGAGCCAGAGATTTTTAGTCACTGAGACCCCAATAATTGGAGATGAATTGACGTCAGTGGGTGCTGAGTGCCGCTGGCAAGACAAGTCCAAATCTTACTGCCCCCTTTCTCAAAGGGAGGAGCAATAACACGAGCAAGCAGGATTAGATACCACCCCAAAGAGTCTGACCCACTGGACTGATCTGAGCTGAGAAGCTCTGAAGCTACTTCAGGTTGCGGTTAGAGCTCGTTGTGCTACAGGCACCTGTAGGCTTCATAGCTATTCATAGAGTAAAATAATAATTAAGAAAAGGTAGGTACTGATGCAAAGGTTTTAGAGGTTCTCCTTTGGGGTAGAATTGCCTCGCAGCCTCATTTCTCCTGGCCAGTGCACGTGGTTTCAGCTCCTGCTGATAAACGGGCACGCGCGCTTGCCAGCGAGCAGGTACAGAAGCACAGGTACATGGCTGGAGCCTGCAGCATCTCGAGGTTTCCTGCCCACACTTTGGCCTGCTGGAGGAGAACGACCAGATCTGACAATGCCTGTTTTTAACCTGCAGGTTTGAAGAGGACTTTGTTAAGGATGGGGAGCCAGCCTTGGATAATCCCAGCCATAAGAAAGGTTGGCAAGGGACGCCTAGATTCTGTCCTGACGCTAGTGATTGCTGGTGGGGCGAATCCCAGTGCCGCAGCCAGCTGCCATGGCCGTCAGCGGCACGACCCTGCTTCTCCCGGGCCAGCGCCGCTGAGCGCAGCGCCAGGGCCTCAGCCCTCCCTGCTTTGCAAAGTGCTCAGGGGATGGCATTTGAGCGTAACGGGGTGCTGGTGCTTTTTACTTGGGCAGGCAGAGCAGCGGCACGGGTTGTGTAACCTCGTAGAACGTAGCACGGAGGCTCAGCCCGGCCTCCTTTCCCAAACACTGGTTKGAGAGGCAATCCTATTCCAGAGCACATCATCTCTGATCCCTGTGGCATGTGCTGGCTTCTTTACTCACAAAAGTCCATTACAACTCCTGTTTCTCAGGAGATAGGCTGGCACAACAAAGCTTTCCCTCATGGTGCCCTTGTTTGAGTGTCAGGCTCTCTGCTGCACATCCAGTGCTGAAGCCCACTCACTTCTGTGCCCGCTCTGCTTTGTCCTTCTAGGGGGAAGAAACGCCAGGAAATTCCAGCACAGGTCCTTTCCTCACGAAGGAAGAGGTGAGTAAACCACAGCACTGCTGCATCCCCCTATTACCTGCCCGAGACCCYCATGTTCAATCACATTGACAACTCTCTCCCATCTACTTGAATTGGGAGAGCCTTTTAGGAACACACTGTATAAGAAGATCTCCAACACCCTCAAGCCAGCCAGTCAACCTAACCCTGAACTCACTTGTGCTTCCAGCCATGCTGGCCCAACARTTCTCTCTTGTGAACACTGCAGGAGAGGCAATAGCCAAGGAGTGGCAGTAACAATTATAGCTTGAATTCAGAATCAAAAATGCAGATTAAGCACCCTTAAATTTCACCTTTATATTTACTGCTGTAGAAAATACACAGTATTCCTAGAGCTTCTGATAGCTCCCCTTCCAAGAGTACTTCCCAGCAGGTAAAGGATGCTGGCCCTCTCAGCGCTCCACGGCCTTTCCGACYTGACTTCTAGGTGGAGGACAGCCCAGCGTGAATGTGAGTGATCCTGCTCCAAGAGCAGCGGCCAGTGTGAGCAGCCGGGCCAGAGGGAAGGACAGACTGACCGGCAGAGCCAGAAGGTAAGAAGGCTGGGCAGGCAGAGGCGCCTAGCAGCAGTTGCGCAGTGCATCACGGGGCTCCTTCCTTGTCTGGCGATGGAGAGGGGCCGACGGGAAGAGAGGACTTCACTTGGTGCAGGCTGGGGCAGCGGTAGCGTGTCTTTGGCATGCCCAGGTGCTCCAAAAGCAGCCCTTCCTCACGGTCTGGCAGGGGGACCGTGCGGCTGCAGGCRGCACGCAGCAACGCTGCAATTCTCACACCAGGGTTTCAGAGCATCAGCCAGAGTGGCGGCGTCTCGTGGGCTCRCCCACATCCTCCCAGGGGTGCCCCTTCCCTCACCACTCTCCATAATTAAATYTCCCTGTGGTCTCCAGGCTCCCGGAGCCATGCAGTCCCAGGGGACTCATAACAGCCATTGTTTTGGCCATGCTGCCATGCCCTTCAGCAGGCAGCAGAAGGACGTGGTGTCGATTAGACACCCCAAGCTCCTTCATTTACCAAGAGCACAAAGTTGTCCCAGTGGCTCTTAATGTTAGCAGTCTTCAACCAGCCTGGGCAGTTAAGTCCATGCAGTTAAATAGTTACATAAACAGATAAGACTTTTTTTTAAAAAAAAACCAAACTATTGCTTTGATTATTACTGGTTGTGCTTTGAGGAAATAAATGCACCCGAGCAGCTATAACTCTCATCTAGTTATAGTGTAGGTTGGGAACCTACTTATAAATCTAGTTATAGTGTAGGTTGGGAACCTACTTATAACACAAGATGTGACCAGAAGTGACCAGAACAGTTACAACCAGGTTAAACCTGACATGACACCACCTGAAGCTCCTGCAGGAGCCCCTTCTGTTCCCTGGAACCGAGACCCCAAAGAGCAGCCCTGGGGAGCCCTGTGTTAGTGACAAACACAACTATTTCAAAAGCCAAGCTGTGACCATCACCAAAACCACACAGGCAAGTGTCCCAAAGCCCTGACCCCTGACTCCTTTGGTGGCATTTCTAAGTGCTGTGCACTGGCTCTTCCTTCTGTGCCTGCAGCCACTGCACTGCAAGATGCCCATGTAGTTACCAGGTGTAGGATGCACTTACTCTCTAAATGCCAAGTTACGCTTTTAAAACACCTTATTTATCATGTCTATATGTTTTACTTTGGTGATATGCCAGCCGTCACACAAACGAGCAGGGAGGGGTTACCAAGAGCCTACCCGCCTGGTATAGCACTGTATGGGCAAATGCACATTTACTCTTAGCCTGCTAAATTCAAAACAWGCCGCAGAAAATGCCGTCCTGTACAGTGCTTAGCCAAGCTACCGTCTTCCTTGGCACRGGACCTTGTAGCTGCTGCAAATTTACATGGGGTCAAAATGTACTGCCACAAAACCTGGGAAGAGACTGTCCTCTAAGCATGAATCAGCACAGAGATGCTGTCTCCAGCTCAGGAAATCCTGGAGATGAACGTCTGCCCTGTTCTCCAACGCTACCCTACGCATCTGTAGGTGATGCTGATGGGAAGAGAGATGGTGGGGCCATCTGGACCCACCATCTGACCTGTACGGCCAGTCTGTTGGTACACGTCCAGGTCTCTGACCTCCCACACAACCTCCAAGCAACTTTATCCTTCTCTTTCTGCCCCTGTGCCTGCCGTTGTGCAGGTCTGAGGCACATGGGCACCCTTGGGAAAGCAAGGCCAGCCTGGAGCTTACCTCAGCATGAGCAACAGCTCATTASTCTAATGACCAATGTCTTTTCAGGCAATTGGATTTTCTATTTCTTCTCTGATGAGTGTCTCTGGTTGGACTGAGGGCTTTGCAGGTGCCCAGAGAAGGAGCTGGGCTGATTCTCTCTGCCAGCTTTATTCCCCATTGCCCTGTTGTGGAAACTAGTGCCAAAGAATTGGGCAGGGAGAGTGGCTTTGGCACCTGGGAACTTTAGGGGCCTAAACTCTGTGTTTTGTCTTGACAGATGGGATGCAAAAGAAGGCGAGGACTTGTGTTTTCTGAAGGATGACCCTGACAGCCAGGTGAGTTTGCCTGTTTGAGGCCGACAGCTTTCCAGAAAGAGGCAATATCAACAGAACTTCAGACCCTCAGCAAGGGCAGAGCCCTGTGTACAGCACACTAGAGAATGCACCTTAGCAAGGTGGGACAGCAGCCTCCTTTCTTCCACTGACCCTCTCTCAGCTTGTCTTGCTCCTTGAACACTGCTCTTCTTCACTCATATCCTTTAATGTCCTCTGAAGCTTCCCCGTCAAGTGCAGGGAACCACCACAGTGCCACAGACTGATGYTTGAATAAGCTGAAATAAATACCTCCTTCTTTTCCCAGAGGATCCTCAGAACAGACAAGCAGAAAGGCAGAGGTGAGGAGGGGCTGGAAGAGAACTGCCCAGCAGAGCTGGAGGAGAAGGTGAAGCAGCCAAGTCCCTCAGATCACGGGGCCTTCTCATCACAGGAGCTGCCGAGTGGGAAGGTCCCATCTGCCCATGGCGGCTGCAAGGAGGAATTGAGAGTGGCGAAGGGATGTGAGGAGGAACCTGTGGCCATCGCCGCTGACACTGAGCCAGGAAGCAAGCTGAGTAAGGAGAGTGCTGGGGACGATGCCAGTGGCACTGCTGGCACCCTCCAGAAGCAGAAGTGCCCAGATGGCACCGAGGAGACCTCTTCATTGCCCCTTGGAGGTGGCTTAGAGGAAAGCGCTGCTTCCGAAGGGGAATCCTCTTCCAACAGCCACGGGGGAAAGCTGGGCACGGCAGCAGAAGGCAGATGGGAGCCAGGGCAAGGACAGCCCATGCAAAAAAGAGGGGAGCAAGTGGCCCAGACCCCTGCCCTTGAGGGGGAAACACTCGCACTGAAAGGAGGTGAAGACGCTGAAGGCACCAAGCACAGAGGGGAGCCTTTGCCCCCAAGAGCGAACAGCTCCGACAAGACTGCTGTGCCTGAGCAGGACACRACAAAATCGCAGCCCAGCGATGGGGACCAGACTGAGGAGTGCAAGGACAAGGATAGCGGGGGCTCTCCAAACTAGCAAAGGCTGCTCTGCTTGCCAGAGATGGAAGGTGAGTCCCTGATCCCAGCCTCCATGGTGTGTTCCTCATCCCATAACACTCACTGGGCACAGCTATCACACAGGTCCGCAGCTCTGTTTTCTGTGGAAATGTATAGCAATGTATAAAACACCTTTCCAAAAGCGTGCATTAATAGTAATAGGGTTCCTTACGACAGCCTAAATCTGTGCATCACCGACAGCTGCCCTGGAGCAGATGGGGAAAGCAAAGGAAAACAGGGGAATCTGGGCAGAAAACCAGTGAGCTGAGTCTGGTTGGTGATGCACATTAATCAGGGACACAAACTGAATCTCTTATTTCTGTCTCTGCTGTGATGACAATTAGAGAAACTAGAGGTCAGGCAGGAAAGTCAGGTAAGAGGAGGGGCAAGGAGGGAGAACAGGTTGACTCTGGCACTTACTGTTACTCAAGCTGTTCATTCCAGGGCAACGTGGATCTCAAACCCACAGGCATAAGATTAGAGTGATAAATCAGGATGTGATCCCACCACCAGTTTAGGTAGCAAGGACCTAACTCAGGACTAAACTTCACCACAGTCGTGTGACCTTCATCTTCACCTCCCAKCAGCGGAGAGAGATAGGAACTTGGAGGACACAACTGAGCCTAAGGCCTGACCGGCTCTCAGGACTCTCCTGTCTGTATTCCTTAAAAAGAAAGAGGGCAACTGCATTCCTAAGGAAGCACTTGAGGCACCTAGTTGCCCAGATCTCTGCTGCTGAGCACCTTGTCCTGATTCCAGCAGACTTTGCCTYGGACCCCTGACCAGCAGCTGGTCATTGGCTTCACTCAGTATTCACCTCAAAGGCACAAAGAAACTTAAGGATGAAGTGTTTAAGCTGCTAAACAAAAAGACTTTCCCTATAATCCAATTCTAGACATAAGGCAGGGAGAAGTACAAGTGTTAGAGCTACTGAAAATAATAATAATAACAATAATAACAATAATAATAATAATAATAATAATAAAAAAGGCAAGGCACCTGGAACCAGCAGGAATTGCTTCTGTACTGGAACTAAAATGCCTTGAAGGAAATTATTTTCAATAGCATTTAGGAAAACATGAAGGAACACCTGGATGCACCAAGCAGGAAAACAGCACAGTGCAGAAGCCAGGCCAGATCTCTCCAAAATCTACCAAAAATATCTAGAGTAGAGGATGAGGGAATTTAAGTTACCCTGGGTGAAAAAAGCAGTAGTTGCTTAGACACCAGTTAAGAGGAAATAATTTAAGAGTCGCCGATTTTAGTTGGGGCAAATGGCTTTAGCTCACTTCGAGCCTAGCTTTTTACTTCATCACAATTCTGTGAAGGCATTAAGACAGATTTATGTATAAACACACCCTTAAGTTTAGGGAAAGGCAAGGTACAGAAGAGGAAAATGAGGGGTTAACAGGTATTCCCAGACTGCTGGCATTGCTGGCCCTCTGTCTCCAGTCTCATCCCCAGTTATTTCCCCTTTTCGACTTCATCTCCTCCTTTCCGTCCTCCTCTCCCTCTGCCTGCCTCTCTGCRGTGCCCTTTCTCACTTTCCTCATGATTCCTGTGCCCCGCTTCCCTGTCTTTCCCAAACAGATAAAGCAGCATTTCCAGGTGTGCTCAGATTATGCACTTATGCATCAGATACATCCCTTTGATGCAGACGGATCGTAGCAAGACGCTCTCCTTGCCTTGATACCCACTGTACGTCTAAGAGATGCTGCAAATTCAGGGGAGCCCTGTGCAGGATAGGAATGGCAGGTCATGAGGGAAGGGCAACTAAAAGATGTTCCCACCTCTCCTGATAGCAATGATGATAGAAACAGGCCCAGCTACCAAATTTTACCAAATTCATTCTGTCCTTACCCCACTGCACTTGGCCTTCACTCCAGGGATAGTCCTTTATCTGCTTGGGTTTCCCAAATACGTGTAGTCGGAGTGTATTCTGACACAATTTATTCATGATGGGGAAAGCCAAGAGGAGGACAGAGGGTCCGGTCTTAAGCATCTGTTCGTTGTGTCACGTCCATCAGGAATATCCCTCTGTAGGGAACAAGTGCGAGTCCTGGATTTTTCAACCGGAGCAGTTCAGCTGTGTCACTTGACAGCAGAGCTCCTAGGAGCAATAAAACAGCAACAACAATAAGAAAAGCAGAAGCTCCTTAGGCTCAAGTGGGTTAAGGTGAGAGAGTGTTTGGAGCGAAAAGGCCTTGGGTCTATTCCTGCTGTTGCTCTAAAGTTCCCAAATCAACATGACAGGCTGCATAATGACACAGATGGCAGGCAGAAATAACCACAGGCTGGTTGCAGTCACTTCCCTTTTCCTTTGGCTTCTGTTTCCCAGCTTTCTCCAGACATTACTTTCAGACCACAGTGTTGATAAAATGCTTCAAAGCCYTGCTTTATTTTCACATAATTCTCCCTGAAATGTTATTTCACAGAAACATCATACTTYGGGGGTTTACTTTGCCAGCAGATGTCCCAAACAAGTAATTTTGCAAAGAAAAAAGGACATTTTGTTTGCGGTAGGAAAGGCTCTTAAGGCAGAAATCGGGCATTGTGTGTTATATGCAGAGAGAGGGGGAAGCTGTCTTAAATTTGTAGCAAAATGCAATTTACCTTTTATCAATCAGCATTCCTGGGCAGCTACAAAATGCTGTGGATCTGTAATACCACTATATCTTCAGGCACTTAATATTATGGGCAAATAGGTCACTACCCTTGGAAATGGGGGACAGAAGTGCCACAAGATTGTGCTAAATTTTACAGCAAAGTATGGGCTGAGATTTTCAAGATTACTGTCCATGTGTGAGACACCTTTTTAAAAGTGTGATGCTTGTAAAGGCTTAAGAAGGAGGCTGCAGTTCCAAATCTGAATGGAGAGGTTGAGATAACACCTTGCTGGACACGGTTCATAGGGAGACCTCTTTAATTCATAGTAACAGGGAAAAGAGCCTCATTCAGGAAGCTGAAAGAGCAGTAARATCAAGCGTTAAGAAAACAAGAGAAAAAAAGACCTGCACTCTTCCCCTTTTGGTCAGACTGCAAAATTAAAAATGTAATTAGTTCCCTGGTGTCTAGTACCGTGACTTCAGAGGCCAAATTGCTCTTAATTATTTGCCTCTGCTCACTGTGTGAGCATAATCTTTAAGGAACAGTAGTCCTCAGTGAACAGCCCATAGCACAGTTGAGAGGCTGTGGGCAGGTAGCTCACATATAATTTTTAATAGCTTATGTTTACAGGGAACTGCTGACGTCCCTGCCTAATGGCACCAATCCCACCAGTCAGGTCACCACAATGACAAAATTAGCCCTTTGCAGCAGGGGAGAGAGGGGGCGTCTACCACCCTGTTGCCCATGAACGATGGCAACRCACGTTCCCCAGAGAACGAAGGACTTGGTGGGTGTCGAGGCAGGTACAACAGGTCTCTCCCGGCAAATCCTGCTGGGTCCCAGCGGGATATCGTCCCTGTCTCCTACGTCCATGTAACTGGCGGGGTTTTATATCAGGCAATTCAAGGTTAAACCAAGCGTGGGTATCACGCATCAGCTGCCGTGCTATGCTGCGGAGGCCTGGAATTTAAACAAAAAAACCCCACTGCGACCTGAAGTGCCAGGCAGAAAGCACAGGAAGTTTGCCTAGGAGAGCCCAAACGATACAAACGGAGTCTGGATACCCACTGCCCTAGACAACAAAAAGCACAGTAGCAAAAGAGGATGATGAGGGACCTCCATGAGATGGGTGGAAGGGGTTACCTAGGCATGCGTGGTCAAGGCTGGTTAATAAGTCCCTGTCAGGATGTGATCAGTAACTTGACAGAGAGATTATTTTTATTTTTTCCATCAAAACAGAGATTTGACAAAAGCAAAACAGGCGCCAAAATGTGTCTGCTTTGACATTTTGTATTTTACAAAATGCAAAGTGGAGCCCTCATTAAACCTTTTCGAAGCAGAAACTGTTCACGTTATGTTTTGAATTACTGCTGATTCCATTTTGATAGAGAGCCATTTTGGGAAAAGCAGCCAGGTTGTGTAACTTTGCAAAATATGACCTATTAAGCCCCAATAGGATTTTCAAAATATAATTTCACTACAGCAGTTTCTATTGTGGAATAGAATTACACGTGATGTCAGGGACAGAACCTCCAGAGCAGGATTTCACGTGACTGCAAATATCTGCCCTGCAGATATTTGTAGTAGCAGCAATTACTAGTAACCAGTGACGATATTCTTTCCACCTGCCCTGCTCCTGAGCTTGGTGGGACACACATCCTACTCATTTACGTTGTCCATTCATTCATCTCCACAGGATGCTCCTTGCACTCATCTTGTAATGAGCAGCCACCAGAGAGCATGGTGGGGCTTTCATCCTTTGCTTCAAATAACAAGGAATAAATATTTACCCAAAGTGAAGGCCTGGAATCCCTGGAGAATATCCAACAAGTAAATGATACACAAAAAAACACAGTAGCTTTTCCCTGAAGTCTCCTGAGAAAATCAGTCTTTAGAGAAAATGCAGCTGGGGGTGAATTTCCAAAGCAACTCCAGGGATCTGACCTTGCAGCTCTGGCTGACGTAAACAGGAGTGGGGCAGGCAGGGCCTGTGTGCTGCAGGATTGAAGAGGTTGGAAGAGGTCAGTTTTGTGATGCAAACCAGTGCTAAAGGTTGTGCTGCAGCAAGCAGCAGAAGCAGAAAGCATCATTGTCTCAATAAAGTTATGGAGCTACTGAAGAACATACCAGGTTCCTCAAGGCTCAGAAGATGAAAAGATTCCATCTGCCGTTGTGCCTGGCTCTGGATTGACAGGCTGAGGTTTCAAGGGCTTCATTTGAATAGCATCTGTCTTGCTAGTCCTCCCTGCATGGCCTGGGTGCCTCCCTGCTTACCTGGATGCTGGCAGCCCTGCACTTAGCCTTGATAGCACCAGCCAGCATCAGAGGTCACTATCACACTAGGGGCATTTCAGATCCTCAGGGCACCACGTACCACCAAATGGGTGAGTTTAGTCCTCATGCAGAATTCAAGTGCTTTGACCTAATACTGGACTTAGTGCAGCAGCTCTCATGGGGGAGTTGCGAAAGCCACAAGRGAAAATACTATCAACGTTGGGAAACATAGGATTTGTTTGAGAGTGGTTCCAGGACAATGACTTGGACAGGAGAAACACAGGGAAAGACTTCAGGGATGATGGRGGAATGGTTGTTTTGCCTAGCAAAACGAATGTCAGCATGACAGAACTATGATCGCTATAAATACAGTGGTATAGGAAAGACTGTGGAAGGAGATCGTTCAATCCAGAAAACTATGCTGGGGCAAGAATCAGTGTATTGAAAAAGCACACAAATAAATATCTGAAAGGATCTGAAACAGTTGTGTGGTTGAAAGAGGAGCTATTGTCATCTTTGAGGTTGGGCTGATCAACATGTCTCCGGCAGGGATSAGGTGACATGATGATCAGCAACAGGCTGAGTTGGATGACAAAGGTGCCTACGCTCCTGTTGGTGATGTCCATAAAAGCAAATGTTTTCACTGACCCCGAAAAGCATCAGATGCACATCCCAGTTGGAAACAGAGACTCTGTGCTGCTCAGTCTCTCAGGCACTTAGGAAGAGCTTCTCTCTCTTCTCAGGTTTCCCATGGTGACTGGTGGTAACAAGAAACTGACAAGCTGTAACCATCTCTTTCTGGCCTTATAGTATGAAGGGACAGTTACTAAATGTCTGTTTTTTAAAAAGATCAGGATGTCTAACAAATGGTCCTTACACATTATGTCAGGGTTTGCCTTGTGGCATTTCACAAGACTAACTGGCTGATTCAGCCTCTTAACAGAATCAAATCATCTTCAGGGACTCCAGYTTTGCTCAAGAGTGACTAGATAAACCTTCTCTAGCTACTTTCAGCCACAGTCCTYGGGAATTCATGTGCATCCATCTCCTGACATTAGATTTAATCAGCAGGTCCTGCATTGATCTGTGGTTGGCTTGAATGTCAAAGTCACCCCAGTGACTTCCCAAGTTCAGCCAAACTCTGTCAGGTTGGGAAACATGAGGCACATTGGGTGGCTTGAGACACACCATCAGCGATCTGCATTTAATCCTCTCACAGGACAGTGACAAACAGGGTCAGATTTGACATCGCATCCCCTTGGTGTTCATAGGAGAGCCAAAAGAGCCCTCCTTGAGGGCTCGAACACTGGCAATGGGAAAATCATGCTGGAACATTTAATGCTTGCTAGATCCCTGGGCGCGCCTCGACTCATGCAAGCAAAAGAAGATACAGTATGAAATGAGAGAAATGCGACTCATGCTGCCTAATTACTAAAAGAAGTCATGACTTCAGAGAAAACCAGCGTCTGGGTTATAAGGATTCACTAAGGCACAGTTAGAAAGTGGCTGCATTGCAATGGTAACACTGCAGAACAGGGAAGCACTGAAAAGCAGGAGGTTGCCTAAGAGATTTTCAGCAGTATTGATCATAAAATAGATTAGGATTACATTGAGCTAGCCCTGGAGTCAGTTCAGACTCATAAAACTAATATTTTACAGTATTTAGACTTCCAAACACAGCTCAAAATCTGCTCCTGACCCTCTAAAACAGTGCTGAAGCCTAGGAGTGTGCTGCTACAGCACTAAGCACTCCCTYGGGAGGGAGATACAGCCAAATCCAACCATTGTACAGATAGGGGACAACAACAAATGTCTCCAGCAAGTCTTGGACTCTCCTCTTATCTGCACATAGCACTAATTATTTCGGTACCCTTTTAGCGCAACTCCTTATCAGAGATCTATGGTCGTGTCCTTAAATGTTTCCTTTAGATCTCGCTTTTTGATGAGACCTAAGCATCCTATCACCTCTCCTGCTTTCATGCTATTTAATCCATTTTCCTTTTTTCCAATGCTTTTCTAGCCTTCTTTCTATCTTTCTCTCTCTCTCTTTTTTTTTTTTTTTTTTTTTGAAAAGTCTGCATGTTGAAATCTCCTTTGGCACAAGGCAGATCAGGATTTAAACACAGACGCAGGAAAACACCAGCTCAGTGATTCTGAGCAGCACCCAAGCAGCTAACAGCGTAGAAAATAATGAGTGTCTCAGTCCAGACAGAGCTATAGGACAAGAGGCTCCACTTGCAGGCTGGGGGTGGACTGGGAGTGCATTTCGTCTGGATTTGGGTTATCCCAGGGGCTGTGGAGCACCTCCTGAGGCTCCTCACTGATCTGAATAGGTACCTGGGTTATGCTCTGCTGGTTCCTCACTAGGGCTCAAGCTGTGCAGGAAGGTCACGCTGAAGTTCAGCAGATGTTTCTCATTTACCACTCGGTGATCCCCAGAGACCACTAACCCTGCCGTTGTCTTTGCTTCTGTCTCGCCAGGATAACATGCTGGAGGCGGTGGATGAGAAGAGGAGCCCGGTTACATCCTCCCTCTTGCACCTCCTATGAAAGTGGCTTTCAGTACCTGTCCMGGGCCTTTCAGCACCTAGTCACCACAAAGGGGGTCCCCCATCACAGCYCCCCCCTTTCCTGCACCCAGTTTCAGTGCCACCCCTAGCTAATCCAATGCCAAAGGACAGGGCAAGCTCTACACACACAGATCCCTACCCTTCAGGGGAAACACTGTCACTTTTCTCTTGCATTTGTTTTTCTTCTATTGCAAAYGTGTGGCAAGCCAACAGATTGTCTACTGGATGCACTTTATTTAATAACTAATTCTGCTAAGAATTAAGATTCAGCTTTCTGGGCTCCCCAACCTTTTCCTTCCCTTTGAGGCTGCCAGGACCCAGCCCAGGCCAAGAGTGATGGGAAGCTCTCCCTTGCTCTTGGTAGGGAGCAGGTGACAAACAACTGGGAACAGCCACTGCACAGGAGAGGGAGCTGGGAGCAGTTTCACTGTAGTTCTATAGGTGGGTGAAAAACTAGCATTCAAAGCAGCTCTTATACTAGGGTTTTAAGCTATTGAAGTGTTGGCAGAGATGCTCAGTAGTCGCAGAGGTGGCRGGGCACGACAGGGACAGAGCACTCACGAGTTACACTGTGGGATGCAGATGCTTCAGATAAAYATGCATCAACCAGGCTGTTGTAAAGGTTCAGGGCTTGCTTTTCTCCTCCTGATAGATTTGGCAGGGCACAAGTAGCAGAGGCTGAATCAGCACCGTGAGAAAGGTCATTTTTCCTGAGAAAGGAGAATGGAGCAGGTAAACAAGACTTGGCCAAGCACCAAGCCCAATTCATAAGAATGGGAAGCGAGAAGAGGTGGGAAGACTCTGAGTTAGGTAGAGCTGGATATGCTGAGCAGGTCAGGGAGGGTAGCACAAACCCAACTAGCTTCCTTCTCAACAGCTCTGTACCAAGGAAGGGGTCAGCACTGAGAGCCTGGGCAAACTGGAGTTGAAGGCAAAAGCTTCTTAGCAAATGCTTTCACCCCTCCAGTTGTGCCTTTCGTAGCCTTGCACTGGAATAAATGGAAGTAGCTCCCCTGAAAGCTGCCRCTCTCCAATTTTCACTCAGCCTTAAGAAATCTTTCAAATCAAGCAGTGGGATAAGCATTTACAAGGACTAGCAAGCAAGGATCACAGCTCTGTGGATTTCAGAGCAGCTGGAGATGAACAGCAAGTGAGGACCTAGCTGAAACACAGTAACCACTTAAGGGGGAAAGCAGGCACAAAGACTAAGATAACCTAAATTTCTGACTTGTGAATGACAGAGCAACAAGGATATCCTCATTTTGAAATGCTGCCCTGCCACTGGAAGCAGTTTCAAGAATAAATGTATGTGTAGACATGTGTGCGTGGGGATTTATTGGATTTCATAGCAAGAGCACTCRCTAGCCAAGCGGCACATTGGTGATAAGGCTGGTACGTGTGGACTGAAAAATTGTACTGTCTTAATAAACTAATATTGCACAAATRTATGTTTTGGTTTTCCAAGTTAACTCTGATACACATCACCTATCTAATACAGCCCCAATGTGGGGCAAGCCTCTGTGCCAAATTCAGGATAGTTTATTGGTTTCAGTCCAGGCATTAGGCAAGAAGCCCCTTTCATGCTTTACTGGTAAGGTGAGGATGTTTCTTACTAGAGCCCTGACAGATTTATTTGGACTTATTGAACCACTTCCTCCTCCTGCAAATCTGGATTATTTGGCATTTAATGAGTGATACACAGGAAGAATTGAGACTGTACCTGTGCTCAGTGTAATTTTTCCCCTACACTCCCCTTGAATTGATTGCAGTTTTCAGAATGCAAGGCTCCCTTCCCCACAGAGGTGGCAAAGGCCTCTTACAGCCATGTCACTCCTGTTGCAGAAAATATAGAGCAGTAACTTGGACAGGATGAAGTCCTTTGCCAAGAGAGGTGCCTGTCTCCTCCCAACAGTGGCTTGTAGCTCAGGGATTTTGTTAAAATCAGCCTTGGTGCTTCTGGGCAAAAGAGAAAGCAGTAGGGACTCCTCCATACAAAGCACACCCTTTTTTTTTTTTCTTTAACTTGAAGAAACAGCTTACTACTAAAAAAAAGACTCTTTCAGTTAGCAAATTCTACCATTGGTTTCAACACTAACTCTGTAGCTAAAACTGATATCAAAATTGATTTTACAGACTCTAGTGAATTAACTCTTGACTGACAAAGAGACTGAATAGAGGGGAAAAAAGCTTAGCCCAAGCCCAACAATACAGCTGAATAAAGATGGAAATACTTCAGTGTCTAAACTTTTAGAAGGCAACAACAGAAAATATTGACAGCAATTCTGGCTCTCCACTTCTGTCTCAGTAAGGCTAATACTGATCGCAGAAGGATACAGTACAGATTACCAAGAACAAGGAAAATCCCATAGACAGAGGCCACTAGAAGTACAAATATAACTGAAACATTAACCRATTTTCCACACCTATTTCCAAGCAGATAAACTGGTTGCAAAYGGCACAGAAGAACAAAGCTAAAACTGGCATTTAGTAAGAAACGTTTTTGTACTTAAACTGCGCAGAACACTAGTTAGCGTATTTTAAGCTACACAAAAAGCTTTTTAAAGTCAATTAGAGGCATAGAGCAGGAGGGGACATAGGCCTGCTGTGAAGTTCAAAACCCTTCCTGCTGGTTTCCCTTGGAAAGGCTGTGCAACAGTAGCTCAAGACTTTCAAAGGCTTCCAGACCCTGCAGGCAAAGGCATCAGGCAGAAAAGTCCGCRGCCATTTCCTAGCCATCCCGAAGGAGTGCAGGGATACGACATCCGATCAGAAATGATGCTCACTAAACACAGAAGTCAAAGTTCAGTTCCTATACATTAGGCTCCAGCGCAGCTGTGACTCTTTCTGATAGCACTGCCCTCTCCCTGCACTTAGATAACATCTCCCATGACCCACAGCTAGCCATCAATATTGCACACCTGTGTGTAACACTWTGCAGAGGGGCCCACTGAGATTAAATTAGTCTTCTCTGAAGGAGACAACAGGAGGTACAGAAGCAGGCAGTGATTTTGTTATCAACACCATACCACACAACTGCTTTTCAGCTAAACTTACAAACTAAGAAAAAAATCTGGAGTTAAAAACAGCTTCCTTCTCAGAATTATGGCCCGCTTCTATGAATGTGGGCTTAAAATTATACTCATTATATCAGTAAGGACCAAGAAATGCATAGAGGGTAAAAGCAGCTGAAAGGCAGCTTTTAATTTCAGCTAACTGCTGGAGCATGTTACATGCTCCAGTAACTTGCTTGTCCAGATACTCCCCTTTCTTCTGGTCCCTCTGCGTGCAATTTATAGCCTTGTGTTCTCCTTGAAGGAACGAAGCTCAAAGAGACATTTTCAGCATGAGCTGAGGTCAAGTATTACACACCAACAGGTAAGTGCAAGTCCAAACAAATCGAAGCAAGGAAGCAAGGRTTATGACATGAAAGGTTTTCTATTTTTCCCTGTAAGAGAAAAACAGGAAAAAAAAAAGGCCTGCCCTTAAAATACTCTGAATTTAACAAGTTAACTTACACCAAAACAAAATTACTAAATGATTACTGAAATTACTGATTACTAAAAATACTTGCAAAGYGTAACTAGCCACTGATTTCTTAGTCTGCCATGAAAAGCAACAAGCACAGGAACAGGCTCATGCAGGCTGGCTACACTATCTCAAGGAGAATGCATTTCCTCCCAAGGACTATGATTTCTCCAAGCTGTGGCAAGAACATGGAAACGAGTTTCACTGAAGAATCTTTGAGAAACAACACTGTTTAAATCCCTCAGCCTTCCCAGCCATTAACTCGTGAACTCTGCATGGTTACAAGCCAAACTTTCCCCTTGCAGACCTGGTACAGCAATAATAAAATAAACAGGACGCTTCAAAGTCAGCTGTAACAGGTACAGAAATAAGTATATTTTGCCTAAATCTCATTTTGTCAACAGAGAGGAAAGGATGKGGAGGCAAAGCCTAAGAACATATCAAGCCTGAACGGCCATACAGGAATGACGATAGCTGCAACCAAATTAATATTGCCTATAAACTATTTTTAGCACTAGGAAGGATGGCAGTCACTAGCAACAGGTCTGTTCCCTTTGGTAAAGGGGACCTGAACAGCAGTACTTGCCTACAGAACCTCCTCCATCARCATCACAAAATGGGTGAGGACCTTTAAGTTGCTGTGACTGAATATAAGGCATTTCCACAGCTACAAGACAGGCTGGAAAAGGGCCATGCAGCCCATTTAATTCAATTTACTCCCTCTTCCATCTGCTCTACACAGCCATGCTCTATTAGTCTTCGGAGAGCAATTGTTCTTAAATTAAAAAATGCCAGGAGTCCATGCACGTCCAGTGTACACTGTTGAAAACCACAGCAGTCTCTCCAGTTTTGACCTGAAACAAAGCCAGTCTCTGGGTAACTCCACCTAAACTTTCACTTATCTCTAAAGGAGGGTTTAAAAATTAAAGACAAGCTGCCTCCCAGAGATGCTTCCCAACTGCTYCTGATTTTAGTAGCAGATAAAAGAMACTGGCACTAAAGAACAGCTCTGTTTCCTCTCTCCTTTACTCCTTCACCCTCTCAGAGGGCAATAAATGCTCATTTGTACAACCAGGGAACAACYACAAGCAGCATCATTATCACCAGGAACCAGAGCATCTATGTGCACCAGGCAGCCTTGCACACAGGTATCAACACACTACAGGCAGAACAGCCAAGGGAACGAAATTCTGCACTGCTATGAGCAAAGGTAGTAAAAACATGCAGGTTTTTGTCAAGAATGACCGAAATAATTATCCGTTTTGCTTCCTACTATCTGCCTTTTCTAACATACTAAGAACATACGGACTATGCTGTTTGCTCTCTGGAAAACTGGAAGGAAAAGGTGAAGATCATGAGTAAACCACTCTTCCATTTGCCCAGTTTCTTTATGCAGAACATCTGTTCAGGTTTCAGTCTTCAATAGACACCGCAAAGGAAGTGCCACATTACAGTGGGCTTAACAAAACTAAGACACCAGGCTAGAGTATAGAGATTTGGGCATGAGGCTTCTGTTGCCCTCAACTTAAAATATATATATATATATATATATATATAAAGTGCCATATATTTTACAGTAGTGATCAATTTAAATATGCATGCTACCTCAGTGCTAGGAAGAAAGTCTAAGCTCCAGCAACTACTTCTCCCAGCAGCGTTCTGCACAGCTTGGCAAGCCAACAGTTAACCCCTTTGATGGCCAGCCCCAACAGAACGACAAAGGCCCCCCAAGCGACCGCACGCCCAAAAAACCACCAAAGACGATGCTTCTTACACAGCCTGCTCACCAACAGGCCTCACCGACAGCCATCMCGAGGTACGTTTTTGGCACTGCGCATCCATACGGCCGTGCAGGACGTTCCTGAAGACTCCCACAGCAGCTCGGGCCTCCTCCCCTCGCACAGGCACCACGGGGACTGCTGGAGGCCTCTGCCCGCCTCACCTACAAACACCAAGGACGAGTGAAGCGACACAAAACGCYACCGTTCACCCCTTAACCACCAGCAAACCCTTTCTGCAACACGGGGAGCCGAAACACTCCTCCCAGCTGCTCTTCCCCACCCTGAAGAGAATATACTCTGTTACAGAGACTTTCATATTGGGAAAATATTTTAATATAGTAAACAAGTCGATTTACCTTCCACAGATTGGTTTTAAATAAAGTTTACACTCGTTATTAAACGAACAAACGAACAAAAAAAAATATGGTTCCACTTAGCGGTTTACAGCCTCTAAATCCATCTCGTCCCCGGCTGATCYTGCAGACAGCGAACAGCAAGGGCATCAAAACCCTCTCGGAGGTATCAGGCCGGCATAAATAGCAGAGCAGTTCGCGGCAGGTTCGCCGGGAGAAGCGAGCCCCGCTGAGAGAGGGCGCAGGGTGGGGGGGGGAAGGAGAAAAGCCGCAAAATTCCCTTTTGAGGACGAAAACGGGGCAGGGGGAGAAGGGCGGTGCTGTGGGGCGTGATGGGCGAGGAAAGTACCGGAGTCTGTCCTGGTGCAAACGTCTGCTTCCCTTGCTCGCGCCTCGGCCGCCTCCAGCCGCGCGCCGGGCGACCGTTAACGGCCGCCGCGGAGCGACCGTTAACGGAGCGGAGGGCGGGGGACGGACCCCCCCCTCAGGCGCTGTCGCGCAGCCGGCGCGCCGCGGGCGGCGGCGGCGACGCCCCCGCGTGGTCCTTAGCGGCGCCGCGGGGCTCGGGGCCCGTCCGCGCCGGCGGCAGAGCCTCCCGCGTGGGGCCGGGCGGCGGCGAGGCCGCGGCCGGCCGAGCTCCGGCGCTGGCCGCGGGGCCCGGCGGCGGCTGCGCTGCTGCTGCCGCCGCCGCGTGAGGCTGCGAAGCGGCGGCGCCGCCGCCGCCGCGCACCGGCTGCCAGATGAGGCTGTAGTAGACGGCGAGCACGATGGCGGCGAGCGAGACGGAGAGCACGTAGGCCAGCACGGTGGCCAGGCGCACCCACTTCTTGTTGGTCTTGGCCGCCATGCGCGCCTTCTTGTCCCCGGTGTAAGTGGCGGGCTTGCCCCGCTCCGCGCCCGCCTCCTTCTCCTTCATGGGGGCCCGGCCCTTGGCCCGCTGCTCCACCGTCCCCTCCGTAGTGGGCGCTCCTCGCCGCCGCCGCCTCGGCCCGCACCACCCGGCTCAGGACATGCTGCTCCTGGTGCTGGTGCTGGTGCCGCTGCCGCTTCTTCCTCTTTCTCCTCCTCCTCCTCCTCTTCTTCCTCCTCCTCGCCGCCGCCCGCGCTGCTCCCGCTGCCCGGCGGCTCCGCCAGGCTCGGGCGAACGCGCGGGGGCGGGAAGAAAGGCCGCGCTCACACGGGGCCGCCCTTAAAGCGGCAACACCGCTCGCTCCGAGGCCCCCCCGGGAGAGACCCGCGCCTTGGCGTGTACTTAAAGCGGCGATGCCGCGGCCCGCGCTCCCGCCTTGGGGCGCGTGCGCAGACGTGCCGCTCCGCGGCCGTTGGMGCCGTTGGGCGCCTCTGTGAGGCGCGGGCAGGCCGCGATGCTCCGCGCCGCGAGGCCAACGGGAATCTGCCCTCAGAATACCCCCCCTCGGCCTTGGGGAAAAGTTGTGGCTCCTTTTTCACTTTCTCCTCAGAAAACCCTCCTCACCCCTCTCCTCAGGGTGCAACCCGTTGGGCCGCAAGAGGAGGTGGCTGCGCRGGAGGAACTATGGAAAGGGACAGCGGCCAGAAAGGCCTCAGAGGAGATGAGAGACTGAGTATYGTGTGGTGTTTCACTCTTCCTTTTAATAACAAGTGCGAGGCCAGGGATGCCTGGTGATATTTTCTTTTAGTCTTCAGAGTTTAAGCAGAAATCACAGAATCACRGAATGCTCAAGGTTGGAAGGGACCTCCAGAGGTCATCTAGTCCAACCCCCCTGCACACGCAGGGTCTCCTAGAGCATGTGGCACAGGGTGATGTCCAGGCGGGTTCTGAAGATCTGCAGAGAAGGAGACTCCACCACCTCTCTGGGCAGCCTGTTCCAGGGCTCTGTCACCCTCACTGGTAAGAAATTCTTCCTCAAGTTCYTGTGGAACTTTTGATGCTTCAGTTTGTGGCTGTTTCCTCTAGTCCTAGAGGTGGCCACCACCGAAACGGAGCCAGCACCATCCTTGCTCCCTCCCTTGAGATACTTATACATGCTGATCAGGTCCCCTCTCAGTCTTCTCTTCTCCAGGCTGAAGAGGCCCAGCTCTCTCAGCCTTTGCTCATAGGGCAGATGTTCCAGRCCCCTAATCATCTTTGTGGCCCTGCGCTGGACTCTCTCTAGCAGCTCCACGTCCCTCCTGCACTGGGGAGCCCAGAACTGCACACAGTACTCGAGGTGCGGCCTCACCAGGGCTGAGTAGAGGGGCAGAATCACCTCCCTCGACCTGCTGGAGACGCTCTGCTTAATGCACCCCARGATCCCATTGGCCTTCTTGGCCACRAGGGCACACTGCTGCCTCATGGTCAACTTGTCGTCCACCATGACGCCCAGGTCCCTCTGCTAGAATGTCAGTCCCCAGCCTGTACCAGTGCATGGGGTTATTCCTGCCCAGGTGCAGGACCCTGCACTTACCCTTGTTGAACTTCACAAGGTCTCTCACTGCCCAGTTGTCCAGTGTGTCCAGGTCCCTCTGGATGGCAGCGCAGCCCTCAGGGCTATCAGCTGCTCCTCCCGGTTCGGTACCAATACCAGTCTATGCATTGAATAGACTCCTGYGGTGCAGAAAGCACCCCTGGGGTGCAGTGTACGGAGAGGTCTTGTGAAGTCAAGGAGTATATTGGATGTTAGGCATGGCTAATTAGTCTCCTGTGGGCTTTTGCATTAAAAAAAATAAACAAACACTCAAAAACATTCACTCTGCTTGATACAAAGCGAATTAAGGGTGCATGGGACTGGACTCCACACAAAAGGATGGCTCAGTAGGCTGCGAATGTCTAGCCTTTCTCCCACCACGGTTCAAGTACTGTGCTCTTCGGGGTCCTCTTGCATATTAGCTCATCTCTTCTTTGACCTGAATGGCTTGAGGCTCTCCAAGGGAATTCATTTACCTATAAAGCTTTTCCTTAATAAMTCTGAGTTTAGTTGAAAATTTGGGGGGCTGAGATGGATTGTGAAGTCTGCCATTACCTATTTGGGTGAGATGCCTCAGTTTTCTCTCCAAAGTCCACTTAAGATTGTAGCTCAATAAACTTGTATTATTGATCTGCCCTGTTCAGGATCAGTGCATAGCATCTAAGGCATCTAATGCTTCAGGACAYTGACTTGACTAAAGGAAGGTTATTGCCTTAATGTACTACATACTACTATRTACAGACCTCGCTCCTGAGAATAGTGAAACACTGCAATAGGTGACCGAGGAGGTCATTAAATATCTGCTTTCAGGTGATGCTCTCGAAAGCTCTTCAAACAACAGTTCMAAATGATTTGGTTGCAGCTGATTCAACCTTGGGACAAGGCAGAGGCAGATTATAGACTCTGTCAAAAATCAGACTTTTTATCATCTTGGTGTGTTGCTTCTTAAGCTCCCAAGCTTTCTATTGTCCCTTTGGTTGTACTTGGTGCTTGGAAGAACCGAGACTGAGGAGCCCTTCCTGCCTGTCTCCTAATGTTTAAAGTGTAGAATAGACATGTTTAAATTCACCTCTTTTTGCTGGCTGAAGTGTTTGAGCAAATATGTGAGTCTTCTGTCACACTTGGTATCTCTGCCTTTGCTAGGGGACAGTATCTCAAGCTCTGCTCTTTTCAGTGAAACATGCTTTATTTTACACTATTGTTGCTTGAAGCCAGCAGGATTTGGGACAGGATATGCTGCTTTATTATTCTGTGARCCATCTGCACAGTGTAAAGAAGTCTGTCCTACTTACAGAAGGGCCTTGGATGGAGAGCATGTGTTAGGAAAGCACTCTGAGGACCGAGAGAGGGGAAAGCATTTTTGGAAAGGGTTTATTACTTTCTTTTTTTGCTCATGTTTAGAAACACATGGAAATGTAGACTGGCTCAAACTGTTGTGAGGAGAGTAGTTTGGCTAAGTTTAYAAAGGAGATATTTGCAGCATTGAGGAAGTTTGGTTTTCACAAA
Organism: Eudromia elegans; assembly: GCA_003342815.1. Taxonomy (NCBI): domain Eukaryota; kingdom Metazoa; phylum Chordata; class Aves; order Tinamiformes; family Tinamidae; genus Eudromia; species Eudromia elegans. Next base: position 493,684 of record PTEX01000291.1, read on the forward strand.
AGGTTGAATGCAAAAGATTTTCTCCTTGGGGGTAAACCTGTGCTTGCAGTGTTGCCTGTGACTGTAAGCACAATCAATGCACAGGAGTCTGGGGTCAAAAATCGGTACTTTAGCAATCATTTTGCAAGAAGGAAATGTGCGTTTKGACCCAGACACACAATTTTTTGGGCTATATTTTGAAACTCATGCCCACTTTTCAGGCAATTGGTACAGTGATGACTGGGTTCTGGGTTTTTTGCTAACAGCAGCAGTGTTCAGGAAYTGCAGGCTTTGACCATTGCATGTGTTTTGCAGCAATGTATAGGATATGTATGTAATCTTGCAGCAGACTGGTGCCCTGTCAGCTATATGATTTGGAAATAGGCAGGCACCAATTATAGCAGCCTGGAAGGCATCATGGAGTGCTACCTTGTGAATATGTTCCTTTTGTTTTGCAGGACCTTTTGCTTTTTACACAGCACCTCACTGCTCTCGCAGTGTTGTGGCATCTGTCTCATTAATCCTTTTGGGATTTGYAGGGGTCACAGTGCAAAAGGGGAGAAAAAGGAGCAGCGAAGTGGATTCCCCCTCTCTGAGGGCAATGTTGAAGGCTACGTCGTCACTGCGACAGCTCCTTCACTAGAGGTCAGTGTTACATATTGCAAAGTGGAATTTTAAAAGCACAGTACCAGAACAGACCTCTACAGACTTCAGAAGTGTTCATGCTAGTAAAAGCATTCAGGTTAAGGTTGCAGTGTGACCTGCTCAAGCTTGGGAGACATCTCGTCGAGGCACTTTAATAGACAGCATGTCTCAAAGCGGCTGTTTACAAACTCCAGCCTGTAGAATCTCTCAAGGGAGATGATACCTACTTTCCTTCTGTGTGCATTTGGACTGTTGTAGGGTAGGAAAGGRGGATAAAGAACCTGGAAAAAACAGGAATTTTGTACATACCCCAACTATCCCAGTAGGTTTCAGGGTGTAGGAGAGGGTAAGGGTGGAAAGACAAGGAGGCAGATGCCTTGGGAACAAAGCAGGTGGTGCCTTGCAGGAGAGAGATGATGAAGAGCAGTTATAATAATTCCTGCTCAAAGTGCTGCTGCTYGAAAGCCGGCTTCAGAATCAGAGCTTTCAGCAGAGGGCAGGACAGTTGCTTTATTCTACTGCTGATCCATCAGTTGTCTCTTCGCAAGAGAGATAGAAGCTTCACCTAGAGCAAGGAGTATGGAATGAAAGATAAGGAGCGTGAGTTACRCAAAAGCAAGCGAGTTTCAGCCGTAGCGACTGCCTTTATGCAAGTAGGGATCTTCGTAGCCATCGTGGTGCAGTGCCACTTAGTAGCCACTTAGAACAGCTGCTAGCTTGGCCACTTACCACCAGAGAAGTGATTATTATTTTTATCATTTTATTGCTCAGGAAAAGCTGACCATGAGAGGCAAGCCAATAAAGATGTGGCAAGGTATATTAGATTCACAGAGAAAACAGAGGAATATCTAGAGGTGCAGGAATGCAGGACAAAAACAGCCCTCCTGTGAGGCCCAGGTCCTGTCAGGAGGAGGCATCGAGATGTCTGGGGGGGCTACTGTCACCTGCTGCTTTCTTGCTTTGGAGTATCAGGACTGCACATGGGGAGGCCTGGTTATATTGTCCTAAGAGCAGCTGGAGCACTGTGCTGCTTTCTCAGCCGGCTACTTGATTAGCAAGGTAACTTTGACACAGGCAAAAGAAGCTTAATACAGCTAGCATGGCCTGGGTGACAGGCTGGAGGGGATGGATTCCCATTTCCTAGTCTGGACTCTGATGCTGAGTAACCACAGCTGTGGGTAAGTCAACACAGGGCTCTGCCCTAGTAAAGTAGAGATAATGGCCTTCAGCTTGGGTAGAAAGTGCAGTGCATTGTAAAGAAAGAAAAAAAGTTTATGCAGAAAACTCATTAGTAACTGAAAATCTAGAAGCCCYCTTATTTAGTTTTCCAGGCACCTAAACCCAGCAAAGGAAATTSGAAAGGATGTTTGCTTTGTTCAGTGACTATTGCTGCAGCAGGAACCTATCTGATAWTCGCTGCCATCTTTGCCAGCAGAAATTGCCCTCGTGCCCCCTTAGTCAGGATGTTGCCTTTTGGTGGCATCTGAACCTACTAAACGATGGGCAGTGCGGCAAGCGGCCCCGCAAATGGAGCCCGTAGTGAGCGAAGGTTACATTTATTTTGCATGATATTTGGCCGGTCACATGAAGGGGGCAGTCTGCTTGTAGCCAGACTCTCGGCTGTTCCCTAACGACATCTGCTGAAATAGTTTGAATGTTGGCTGGCAATGTCTGCGCTTTGTCAAAGAGAACATTTAAGGAAGTTCAGTTGCGGAAGTCCCGGGACCGTGCGCTTCACCAGTGCAACCCTGAGGAGCGGGTCCCTCCTGGAGAGCTGGTGCGCGCGCGGCTCTGCAGCCCAGCACGCGCTTTCCTCTTGGTGACCTTGGGCTGAGCTTCTCTTGCTCGCTTGGAGAGCGGGTGATTTACAATGCAGATTTGTCCGTCCTCGCCTGCCTGTCCCTGCCCCTCCTAAAGTTGGCTGGGACATGAGCCTGTCTGCTTTCTGATGCCAACAGTGGCAATGGCAGAGAGCCCTGCCATGTGAGAGGCAGAGATAGAGGAGAGGGGGCCAAGGAGGAGCGAAGCGYGCAACTGCTGTTGCTGCTGGGAGTCGAAGAGCGCGTCTGCAGAGCACCATGTCTATGCTCACCCCAGTCCTTCAGCCCCCGGAGGTGAAGGAGTATCTGACCAGGGGTGAGCGCTTCATCAAATGGGATGATGTGAGTACCGGGGTTTTTGGGGGACTGTTATGTTTGGCGAGAGACCTGAGAGGAGCAGGCGAGTTGCCAGTTAAAAATGAGGAAGGGTATGTGTATTTTCTGTACCTCTCTTTACTGGGGCTGTYAGAAGTAAATGCACAAATGTGCTACTGGGTCTCAGTTCAGTTTGCAGCTTTTCTGGTGAAGGACCTGAGGGTCCTGTGCCTGCAAGGACAGCAAGCAGCGCAGGGAGCTCACATCTCTCCTTGCGAGAGAAGCACCCGCTGCCTTTGGTCGTGTCTGCTGGCAGGGTGGGAGGAGAGATTGACTCTCCGGGAAGATTCTCCATGAATCCTCCATGTCTGGGGAGGAAACTGGGCTCCCAAGTCGCTTCCTCTTGCGGCCCTGTTGTTGGAGTGAGCAGAGGGTGAGCCATGTCCTCCTGCTCTTGCCCCGCTTGTGGGTCTATGAGCTGCTAAATGCACAGAGGCCACACAGAGAGGGGCCTGTGTTTTATCAGCKCTGGGGGGCTGCCGTGCCTCTCCTCTGTTTCGCACTGCGCACCAAGGCTTGATTTGGGGTGAGTGCTGTAAAAAGCTATCTCTCTATTCAGATCAGTTCTTGTATCTTCAAAATACCTTCTTGTGAGGAGAAGAAAGTGTGGAACAGGAGAAGAGAGAGAATTAATTTGGAAACTCTCCATTTCTATCTAGTAGCCCCCCACCTCCTCACTTTCTAAAAAGGCAAAAGAGGATTTCTACCAATGCACACTCCCCTKGGCGAGGGAGCCTGCCCATCTCATCTCGAGCCTGAGCAGCATGCACCGCTGAGGAGCGGGAAGCTCAGTAAAGCAGGGTGCAGCTCAGGTTGCRATCGCTCATCAAGATTTGGGGTTGAAGTGGTCTTGCAAATGAGACTCATTAGAAGGAGCCTCCAGCAGCAAAGTGTGCGYAGGGGGAGTTAGTATCAAATCTACTTTTGTGACTGTGGAGCTGGAATGGCATTTTAAGACCCAAAGCAGTGTGCCGAGAGGAGGGAGGTCACTTGTGAGAGGCATAAACAGGAGTTATTCAGCAGCACTGAGAAGTGAGAAGGTTATATAAGGTACTGCTAGCAGAAAGGAAGAATGCTGATGAGTACAGGTTGCTATATCACTATGCAGAAATTCCATTTGCCCTAGAAGAACAGGAAGGTGAGGCCAGGGTTCATGGAAAAAATATATCCCTTCAATGCTGCTGGCTTTTTATGCTTCAGACTTAGGAGACCACTTACCTGAAACATCAAAGCTTGTTCCTCCAAGTACTTCATCTGTAGCTACTGGGAATTTCCCTTGAAACTCTCAGTGAATCAAGTTGAACTTTTGAGCCCCACACAGTGTTTACTTGATGTTGAAATTGTGGGAATTAGGAAGCTCATGTCCTGGGTGGATTTTTGCGTATCGCTTACAGATTCGTAACCTTTCCTGAAAAGGCTGCTCCTAATTATCAAGTTGTTTACCAACTTGACCTCCCACAATAATGCAAACCTTCAGGAGTGGGATGTTATGATCTCATTGCTCCCTCTCCTCATACTTTCSTGCTTCATGCATATGACAGAAGAGAATGGCAAGAGCTGCAGGCGGCAGGGTGGCTAGCAGAGATTAAAAGCAGCTCTTTGGAGCTCTTTGGAGGTCATGGAGCCTGGGAACCTCACTCTAAGTGACCTGGTTATGCCACTGATAGCGGTTTTGGACTCTTTCCACAACTGTTGCAGACAAAGGAAAGAAGGTGGATCAGCCTGGCTCTTTAAGTCACTCTCTTGGAGCTGCACTGAAGCTTTTGCTGCATGCAAYAGTTTCATCTGGTGCAGCATTTGTAGTATTACTTTTAGAGGAGAGTGCAGTAGGATCCCTGAGAGCCTGGTCTGCTCTAGCCTGTTCCACTGAGTTAGCGTGTGACACTTYGGAGCATGAACCAGCTCTTTGCTGTGTCTTGTTTCACATCCATTAGCTGCTGAGGCTGCCATCCTGAGTTGAAGTTAGCTCCTAATATACAGCAGAGAGTTTAGTTCAAGAACTAGCTCGAGAACCCTTCCAAAACCCCAGGTAGTGAAATGTAGTAGCTGACCTCTTCAGTGAAACACACATGAATTTGGCTACAYGCTAACTCTTAACCCTCGAAACACAAGTGAAGATGTTTTCTGTCCTTTGAAGATTATGCACYGGCCTGGCATATGATGCCAGACCATACGACTGGGTTTCATCCTTGTTTTCTGTCCTAAAGTYGAACTCTACAGTGTGAGCAGAGGACTATTAGGCTGCCAGACTGTCCTGGGTAGAACTTGCTATTTTCTTTGCTGCCAGAGAATTACTCGTGTTATGTGGCCGGCCTATACTCCAGAGCCAGCAACTTCCCTGGTCAAGGGACATTAYTGCTCCCTCAACTATTAAAAAAAGCTGCTTGGTGGGAGATAAGGTTATCTAGAAGCATGGCACAACGCTCATGGCTCGTGGCCATGTGTTCAGAGATGCAGCTGGGAGCTCAGAGGACACAGGCCTGACACTGCACACAACAGCATTGCTCCTAGGACAGCAGAAGGCAAGGAGTAGGAAGAGAAAAGAGAACATAGGGATTGTGAATTATTCCATCCAACTTGACGTCTACAGTGTAGGAGTTTAAACAGGAGCTGGTTGCATGGGTTCCTTTTGTAGTCCAGGTAGAGCTAGCCCTTGGAGTTCAAGAATCATCTCCCTGGGGAGATTATCTGTTGTATTAGACCGACCCTGCCTCAAACTCTACATTTGAACTGGGAACCGTACAACTCATGATGAATTCTCCAAGTCACATAAGGTTCTTCCTGTCTCCTTTTTTAATATWAGGAAACAGCAAGTGCTTCTCCTGTGATTCTTCGGGTAGATCCAAAGGGCTTCTACTTATACTGGACCTATCAGAATAAGGTAAGTGCCAAGATTTCACCACTTGGTTTCTGAATTGTCATTTCAAGTTAGTTAAGAATTAAAACACCAAACAGCTTGAACACTGCATTTGGGAGAGCAAGCTGCTACTCTCAGTCCACTTAGCAGCAAACCTCCCCACAAACATCTGGGAGATGAGTGCTTATTCAATGACAGGGTGGTCTTTGGATTTCCAGAAAATAGCAGGAGATCAAGCCACAAACATAAAGAGGAGCATGGTCTTTTTGTGCTTGTGATGTAGGCGGCCTTGTATTTGTGAAGTTCATTAGATGTGCTTCAAAGGACTTGATGAGGAGGACTAGCACCAATTTCACTGTTACTCAGTGAGCTAAAGGACTGCCTAAATTGTGTCCTGAAGTGTGTAGTGGTGAAGTTAGAAAGAAGTCCTCTTGCAGGACATACAGCTAGACGTGTGCAACTTCAGCTAACCTGTGCCTGATGTGCGGTTTGTGCTGTAATTAATGGACCTGTTGGTGCTTTAGAGATTGAAAACAATTAATGGAGTGACGTAGAGACTCCATCAAGTATGGGGACTGATTKGTGCTCCTTAAGGACAGGGTGATGCATGCGCATACTGTGAAGGTAAAGCACAGGATGTGGGTTCCCTTGATGCTGGAGGAAAGTGAGAAGAAAGAAATTTAGGAAAGAAAATTGAGTTCCTCACTTCTGAGTAGCAGTGAGGGGCGGAGGAGGCCGGCTGGCTGAAGGTGGAAGGCTGGGCTTACTTCTGCTTTCCAGAGCAGAGCTGTGGTTCAGCTCTGTTTCCTCCTCGTGACCTACATGCTGAAGAGGCATGGCAGATAGAGAGACACAGGCTGCAGCCCTGCCCAGCACCCTGACCAAGATGTTTTTATGGTGAGGTTTGCTTCCTTGGAAGCTCGTGCCTCTGAGGGCATGGTGCTGTGAGGGACTGTCACATCCCTCTAGAAGACAGGCTCTCCTTGCAGCTCTTTGTGACGAGTGCTCCCTTCCAAGATCCTTTCAAGGACCTGCTTGTCATGAACAGCGAGAGAGCAGGACACCAGGAGAGAAGGGAGGGGATGAGGGAGAGGAGAGGTGGGGAAGGGACCCTGGAAGGATGGAGAGAGAGAAGAGATGGAGAGGAAAGACGCAGGGGGAGAGAGGGAAGAATAGGGAAGGGTGGGCATGGGGAGAGGGAAGCAAGGGAGAGAGGAGAGGGATAGAGAAGGAGGCATAGGAAGCAGGGGGAAGAGAAGGACACAGAGAGGGACAGAAAGGAGAGAGGGATGCAGGGAGAGAGGGAGATGAAGGAGGAAGAAAGATGAGAGAAGAGGAAGAGAGAGAAAAGAAAAGAGGGCATAGGGAGAGGAGGAGAGAGAGGAGAGGAGAGGAGAAAGAAGAGGAAGAGGGAAATGAGAAAGGGGGGGACATGGGTGGGTGGCAGGGGAAGACTAAAGAGAGAGTTAGACAGAAAGTCCAGACTACTGTGCCCCTTTTGCACTAGGAACTCAGAAAGAATTGAGATTAGAAGTAACAGTCTCATCATGCTTGACAAGCAGATGGGAATACAGCTAGAAGATAAAGTGTCCATGTTGGTTTTTTTTTTCTTTCTTGTGATCTTGGAAAATTCTACTAGCTGCTGCAATAGGTATGATTTATTCTCCAGGTCCATAGTGAGCAGGCAAATTAGTAAGAGAGAAGGAAGCTCAGGTTGGATACTAAAAAAAATAATGGACAAAATAAACACCACAAGTAGCCAGGAGGGAGGACAGCAAGGTTTGCGGAGTGAACTGTTTAGGGAAGGCTGTGGGATATCCAACTATGGGAATAACTTCAGAACAGATTAGGTGTTAGTCTGCTGGGAATGACCCAGGTGGAGACAGTCCTGCCTGTCTTCCAGCTCAGTTGCTTCGTGTTCAGTATGTAGAGACAAAACAAATACTCAGAACATAGTGACAGGAGCTTCTGCTCTGCTGTTTGTGCGTGCTTTTTCTGCACTGAATACTTCCATTAGTTGAACCAAATGGGATGGAGTAGGCTGGACAAATGGCTAATACCAGCACTGTGCCTTCCCTCTGCACTGCTTATTAGCCATGTTCTGCCTAGGCAATCTGAAGACTATCCATTTTCAAAGATGCCTCTGTTTGCTTTATTGGGTTTTATTTGCTCAGCCCTGATTTAGCATCCTCATTCTGCTGCTTTGTGGTCTGTCCTGAAGTGAGTGTACAGGTGCAGTGGTGTCCCTATTCCCTCCTTGCCAATGTGTTTGGCAAAATTAGGCTCAGTTTCTGCCTGGATCTTTGAGCCACTCCCATAACCAAACAATCCAAATAGTGTTGCTGTGCTGGGGCTAGAGAAATTTCACAGAAACTGGGGCCTGTTYTGTGCCCTAGGCAAGAGCTGTGTTTCATCCAAAATGTCAGAGCCCTGCTAATCCTAATCTAAGAGGGAGTTACAAACCAGTGCAGCCTCTACACTATCCAGCCTGCCAGCTTGTTGTGTCAGCAGCTACTGTTTCCCTGTGTTGTTCCTGGTGGAAAAGTCCTTCTGCAATAGAAAAATCTGGATGAGAGCTCAAAGAGACTCTGTAAGGATCTTGTCTTTCATTCTTCCAGTGCCTTCATCTTCCTTGTCCTTATTCTCTTGTAGGAAATGGAAATTCTGGATATAACCAGCATCCGAGATACTCGAGCAGGGAGATTTGCCAAAATCCCCAAGGTAAGCACGAGATTTTGTTTCTGCACAGGGGCAAGTCTGTCCGGAGTTTTGGCATAAGTTATGGCAGGTTCCCCAGGGCTCCTCAGTGTACCCTGAAGAAAGACAGTTCCAGCCTCCAGTGTCCTCGTTGGAAAAGATATGTCAGAAAGCTGGGAAAACAGCAGAGCTTTTCTATTGTGCACAGCAGCGGGGCTCTCTCCCCTGCCATATGTGGGGCTGAATGTAAAGGCCAGGCCAGGAGTAAAATTGCATGGGAAGTTCTGCTGGAGACTCGTGATGTCCACACTGAGTCACCAGGGCTTCTCCCTGGTGCAAAGATGCCYGGGCTGGTTCAAGGCAGCTAGCAACCTGTCACTACAGCAAGATTCAAACCCAAAGTGTTTCTTGCTCCCTTTTGAAGAGAAGAATATGGAGTTTCATGAAAAAAAAACAGTGTGGCATTTTTTCTTTTACTTTCAGRTAAATTTGTCTGCTTGCAGGGTAAGAGACTGAAGGGAACTATGTGATTATGGCTTTGATCTTTGGTTTCAGTTATAATTTAAGCTTTCTGGAGCAAAGCTATTCACGCTATGACTTTATCCTGTTATTTTAACTTTTTCATATATGACAAAGGCAAGTAGAAAATTGAGGCAAAGCTGTATTGGGAAAAGGAAAAGAGAAAATGAAGGAGTAAAAATAATGGCTCTCTATAATAACATAGAGGTTCTTAGTCTAATGTAAAAGAGGAAGATTTTGCAATATATGCGGAGAGTCCTGGGCAGCCTCTTTGCGTAAGAACTGTGAAAATGTCTATTCAGAGCTCTCTGAGACTCCTCTTTCAAAGAAATGTAGTGAGATGGACTAAAAAGCATTAGCAATGKCAACAGCTATACAAATCTCATGCTTTTTTTTTTTTTAAACTAGATTTTAGCAATTAGTTAAGGAAGACTTTCAGTGTGAACTGTCAGGAAAAATGCTTGCATAAGCGCAGTGTCAGAGCTGCCTCTCCATGGAGGGAATTTGCATCTTTCTGTAATGAGCCCTACTCGCAAGCAAGGAATTGCTTTGGCCAAGAAAAGAAATCCGTTTTTCTGGCAGTAATTCATGGCACAGTTTTGGAGTGACCACCTTCCTTATCAAAAGACAAACCAGCACCTTGTTTTGTGAGAACAGCTGGCGCGTAAAGAACAATTTAAATTCTTTTCCATTGAATTGAAAGCAGCCTGTGTCAGAATCAAGGGCATTTACAGAATAGAATAGGAGCGGAGATCTTTGTATGGAAAAAATACTGCTTGAGAAAAGGGGGGAAAAAAAAAGGTATGTAAGTGGATGCATAAAAAGGTAGGTGAATCACTCAAGACCCAGAAAGATCTGTGCTTGGGCCTGTGACATTCTGCAAAAGGTGTGACTTGTGACACGACAAAGTTTGCCAATGCTCCTGAGATATTTGAGGTAATAAAATGAAGGCTGTTTTGCAGACAGGCTGTGCTGCAGACTGACTGGATGATCACATAGGAGATAAAATGCAGTACAGATAAGCACCGAGCGATGCACATGAAGCAAAAATGATCGTAACCTGCTGTAACAACTGGCTCTCGAGCTGACCATTACTAATAAAAACAAGATCATGAGGAGAGTGTGGAGGAATATGGTAGAGTGCTGTAAAATCCAGACTTGAACASAGGGGGTGAATGCAAAGCCTTTGCTCAGTGTTTCTTCCAGTGGGAGAACTACTCATCAAGTGGAATTTTCCAGAGCACAGGCAAAAGCAGGTGCTGCTTTACACGTTACACCATTGTACTTTGCCTTGCAAGTGCTGAAGACCTACATGAGTTTAGAAAAATCAGAGGTCTTGAAGGAAATGCCACTTGAGGGTTATTAAAAAGCAGATATGCTCCCAGTTTAGGAAGTTGATGAACAGCATATGGCTGGAAGCAGTAAAAATGTGTCAGGGAAGTATCCTGACATTTTCCCTTTTCTTTTACTTTTCCCCAGGCATCTTGATTAATCGTTGGCTGACCTGTAGCTGTTAGAYTTTAGCCATTGTAAAGGCCAAAGACAGTATTTCACAGTCCTGGGAAATGTAGCAGTTCAGCTTGTACAAACCAAAAAATAAACAAAGGCCAAAGCATTAAGCCTATTTTTTAAAAAATGTTTTCAACATGTCATACATGTCATGACAACCTCTGCAGTGCAAATCCCCAAGTGCTTTGGTCTGTGCGTGTCGCTTAGGGAGKGACACGCAGGGAGAATGCAGAAAGCAGTGAGAAGTTCTTGACAAAGAATCACTGCACTTTCCAGATGTAGCAGCCAGGTCTGGAGTGTAATTTCAGGAAGGTATAAACGTGAAAAACTGACATGGCAAAGCAAGCAAACACAGAAAGATCTATTAGAGATGGAGGGAGGAGGACTGATAAAGAGTGCTGGTCTTCCCTATTCAAGAATAAGGACCAGGAGTGGTTTTGGGCTGTAACTGCTGAAATTTATTAGTTAGTTGTTTCACTGACCACAAGCAGAGGGAAAGGGCTAACGAATGATATTTAAGACAAGAAGAGCAAGATCTTGCGATAGTATCAATAACAAATCAGRCATCCACAACCTCTGTGTGGCAAAACTTGTGATTTCTTTCCCATACTGGATTGTGGCTGAAGGAGTTTACGCAGGAGGGTGTTCTACTGAGCAAATCTCTGCTGTTGCTTTACTCTTCGAGGCTCTCTGCACTTTCTGGCTGTAATCTGGGCTCTGTGACAGCTGAATCTCTCTGCTAATGGACGGTGGCACCTCCTTCCTGCCCGTGCAAAGGCCTTAGGAAGTAGATGTGGTCAGCCAAGAGTATCCATTAGGAAGAAGGCCCAGCAAGGAAGAAGGGAGAAGTGGGTCAGAGCTGTCAGCCATAAGAGTCACCTCCAAGGGCTGCCTCAGAGGGGAATGATTTCTGGTACTGAACCTGCCTGAAGAGGAGAGCGCGTCTGCAGTAAATAGTCCCCCACYTTGTGCCCTCTCAGCCCATGAGCACCGACTGCTAGAGTCCTCCCGTGACCTCTTCTGTGCAGGTTTCCTCCCTAGTTTTATTTTCTTTGAAAGCTGCTCAGGACGTTCTACATGTTTTTTCTTGAGGGAATTTTTTTTTTTTTTAAGAGATGGGGCAGAATGAACTTTGGCTCACGCTCAAGCGTAATAAAGATAAGAACTAGCAGGGACTTTGAACATAAATGAGACAAGATAAAAAGCCATTAAAYGCAGTTCAGCAGCATGCCAAAGCAGATCAAGATGTTATTTACAATGCAGCCCCGTGTTTTCATTTGAATAACAAGGAACAGTAACKGCTGCTTCCCTTTGTCTCCTTATAATGCCTTAAACCCCCAGAACACTGGCACAGGACGTAGTAATTAGATATGGACCAAAATAGGTGATGTTTTAGGTCAGACTACTGGGCTATTGTCTTGCTCTTTGGATTTACTTAGACATTTCATSGAGCGTTGGCTTTGAAACAATCATTTTTCTTTTTTTTTTTTCATAAGAACTGAAGTTATATTTTCCAGCTAGCCCTATATATACTGAAATAGTTTCATCCTCCATGCACATTTTGTTATTATTGAACCCAGAGGTTCTGGAGTGAATGTGTACAAGGGAGAAATTCATACCTAAGCATGGTACACATGATACTTCAAGCAGACAAGGTAGGACCCTGTAGTGTTTGGGAGCCGTTAACRCAGGGAGTGTTCACCTTGCAGTCACAGTGGAGCCTTGAACTGTAGATTGTAACCCACAGATTGTAATTTGGGGTTCCCAGTGATTCTGCAGCATTGCAGAGGGAAGCAGCAGCTCTGGAGGCCAAGCGTCGTCTCAGCGTTGCACGGTGGGTTCAGCAATAGGAGGGAGCACAGTTCCTGCAGTGGGACTGAGCAACCTCAGATATCCAGCTCTCCAAATGAAATAGGGATCCCAAGAAGCGGAGTGCAGCCAGAGGGATATGTGTGAGTGCAAGAGGAAAACAAACTGGTTTGTGAAAGAGTGGAGCCGAGGCTCAGCAAGGGAACAGCCACATCCAATGAACTGGCTTTTTGCCACGCTGGGCCTATTTGCTGCCTACTCCGTCTCCTGCAGTACAATCCCTTGGATTAGGAGGACTGAAGTTGCGGAGGATCTAGAGGCTGCATCTCCCCCTCGCAGCCTGTTCCTGCTCCATCCCTGCATGCTGCAGGTCCTTTTGTTCCGTGGGAATCTGTGTACCCTTGTCTTTCCCAGTTCCTTTAGATAAGGAGGCAGTAGGAGTGGAGAACATTTCATCCGGGCCTTTCTTCTCCYTTATCTTTTGAGTTTCTTGGAACAAATACAAGCTGGCTCTCCCACCTCGAGCCTTACTGAGCTCTCAGTAACGAGCCTTAGTGAGCTCTCAGTAATGAGTCTTGTTTGCACACCCCGAGGGGCCAGTCTATACCAAGGTGAGCATTACCTGCATGTCCAACGCCATTTAAATAAACTTGGTGCTTCCTTTCCTTTTCCTTCTCTTTCAGCTGGCAGAAACATTCTCCCTCCAGGCAGGAAGCAGCAACCAGAGGGCAGTGGATGCATTCACTCCTTGCTCTTGTCTACTCTCCCTCCTGTTTTTCTAGGGTTGATAAATGACCCTTGTGCTTAGTTTTTTCCCCCCCTGTTTGGTGCCACCCTTCTGTGGTGCTGCAGGTTGCACAGCATGAGCAAGAATGTCAAGTTGGAAGAGACYGCTGGGGTGGCCAAGTCCAGTCCTCTCTAATCACAAGCCCTGCATTGTGTAATTATTCTCAGGAAGATACCAAAGCACCACAGGGTAGTAAACGTGCAAYGGCAGCAGAACCCAGTTATCGCTCGATTGCATCCTCTTTCAAGGGGAGAAAAGACTGGTCTCTCCATCTCTTGTGTTAGGACTGGTCCTTTGCTTATATTTGCATGAGATTTTGTTTTTTCTCGGGATTATGAGTCTGCTTCATTACAGATGAGGGCTTTAGGGAAATCAGAAGGGTGGGGAATTAAATAAAAGCTGAATCTGTAGTTTGACTACTCCACTGCTGGGTTGTTTTGGGATTGTGTGGGGGTTTTTTTGAGTGGATTTACCAAGCATGTTTCCCTYGTTCTGATTTGCATGGGTAACATGATTGCCCCTGCTTTCCATGCAGCAATTCCTGGTTTTCCTTCATGGCCTGCTACAAGGTGCCACTAAGTCATTACGTGAAGCAGCAGCACAAAATGTTGAAGGATCACCCAGGAGCCAAACTTGGCATCAGGGTCTGTACTCGTGAAYAGCTAGAAAGGCCAACGCTCTGCCACAGCTTTCAGCCTGCTCGGGACCTACCACAAACATAAAGGTCCTCCGGAGAGCCAAGCGACACCGGATTGCAGAGAAGGAAGAGACGGGAGGAGTTAGTTGGTAACAAATACAGGAAATGAGTTTAGCAGAAACCACAAGTTCTCTGTTGTCTTAGCTTGGTACGATTTACAGGGCGAGAGGTAAGGAAGCTGAGCAAACGCCAGCAGGTTTGTGAGGTGGGGTTGAACTTGAAACCAAAGTCCTAACGTTTCACCCCTGGCAGTGAGAAGTTGACCTCCACRAAGAGGTTGCTGAGAGTGTGGGCAGGAGGTGCGAGTAGGTGGATGCTGTTCACTTCTCCCAAGGAAAACTGCTCGTGGTGCAAAAAAAAGGTGCCATTCTGAAAAATCCCTAACTACTAGAAAATAGGCAAATGTTCTGGGTGGTTTTCTTCCATCTGTTTGTTTTGTCCCTTCTCTCCTTCCAGTTCCTCTTAGAACACCCAGCTTTGAATTACCCCAGAGAGGAGTTGCTTTTATGAAGCRGGATGCAGGAGTCCGACGATCTTCAGTTATAATCTGGCCCACTGTGTTTTTCCTAGAGATGCCTGGTTGTCCCATACATGTAGGCGTTCCGGAAGTCTGGAAAAACACAATGCAAAAAAAAGGCCACATAGTGCTTTATAAAATATCTATGCACTTCTGTGACACAAAGCCTTGAAAATGCTCAAAGCCAGGCTGTTTTGAAATGTCCACGATTACAGTCCGAATGTGAAGAGCAGAGAAGGATTTGCTTGGATGTGAGTCACTGTGGGATGGAAACAAACAGTTGTGCATGTTTATTCTTCTTTTATTTTTTTTCCTAGGACTTCTTCTAAATTAGAATTCCGTGAAAGTTTAAGATGAGGGAGGGCACTTCCCTCAACTTGCCCAAACTCAGACATCATCCMTTTAACAGCAGCTTAAAAGTGACTAAGCCTAGGCTGATGAGCACTGGTTCTGTATGTGCTCGGAGTTCGTGGCAAGCAAAGGGGTAAACCCTCTTCTGTCGAGGTTAATACGTCGCATTATTACTGTGTATTATTGCTGACTACGCTTGTGCATCCAAGAGTTCTGCTTTTAGCACCAATTAAACTTCTGAGTCTGACGTGCTCTGCTGAAAATGCCTGTGAATTTTGCCCTTTTTTTTCTGAAGGAACAAACTGTTTGCTGTTTGCTTTGACATGGATTTCTCCCGCACTTTAGATAATGGATTGTTACACTTTATTCTAGGACATGGGAATTTTATCCTTTCGTTATGAAGAGCAATTCTTAGCATAACTCCAGGATACCTTGGCTTAGTGGTGCCTTACRTAGGCACACAGAGAATGCCAAATAATTTGAAGGGATTCTATAAATATTCTCAGAGAGTGATGAAACCCGTGTATGACTAATTGGATGAGCGCTCTACTTAAAACAAATCCAAGAAAGCCATCACTGAAGGATACTGCCATTGCTATAAAACCCCCCCCCAACATTACAAAACTAGCAGCACTTGGAGAGAGAGCAATAAGCTCTCCAAAATGCAGCTCCACACCTCGAAGACCTCTCAGGATCCCAAATATCTTCCCTGTGCTGCAGGGAAGTTGTAGCATAAAGTATAGYGCTAATCTGAAAGGCCTTATCAGTATTTTGGCTGTAACAAGCTGGTGTGCCCCTCTAGATATCCATCTGGCAAGTCCAGGCTGAAATCTCACAAGGAATTGCAAGAACAATCTGCAGGACCTACTTCATCAGGCCAAATGAGGGTGTTTGTGCAGTGGTATCAGTCACAATATTCTGTTCCTTGGAAGATCCAAGTAATGCAGACCCCTGGATGATGATGATGATAATAATAATAATAATAATAAAATAATAATAATAATAATAATAATAATAATAATAATAATAATAATAGACAAGGAAGATAACACTAAATTTTGCAAGCTGCAAAGAAGCTTGGTCCAAGTTTGGATTAAGGTTTGGATTAGGCTGTGCTCTTTCAAGTTAGCATAATTCTCCCTTCATTCTCCCTTTATCCCCATCTGCTTTTTTTTCCTCTTTTCTGCAGTGCCAGAAACTCCGAGAGGTTTTTAACTTGGATTACCCACACAGCACCTTCCTGCTTAAGACTYTGACTGTTGTGTCTGGCCCTGACATGGTGGATCTCACTTTCCATAACTTTGTGTCCTACAAGGAGAACGTTGGCAAGGTATCAAGGCCTGAGGGGAAGGGGGCACTGGGAGCACTATGGGTTGGAGCATTCAATGGAGAGCAGAAAAGGAGAGGGGAGGACAGGGAACCTGAGCTCTGCCGGTGTTCATGACAAGGTTATAAACACAGGATTGTGCTCCAGGAAAACATGGTACCTCTGCAGTTCTAGAGACTTCTAGAAAAATGACACACTAAACTTCTGCTGGTTTTGTGCATGCGGGGTACTGTTGCAGTTCCCTAATATCCAGATTTTTTGTTTGTTTCCAGAGCTGGGCCGAGGATATCATGGCCATTGTTCGGAATCCCCTCACATACAACGCTTCTCGATACACTTTCTTAGAGAAAATGTAAGTGCCTTCTGACAAAAATAGCGTTTTCTGAAACATTAAGGTATGTTCTATGCCAGAAATAAAAGGTTCTTCAGCATCCAAGTCCTTTGGCAGCTCCAAAACAAGTYCTGTGTCAACTCAGAAGCCCCAAGGAAGAGGTAGAGGGCTGGTAGTTGGGCCATATGTCATATAGCAGCTGACTGGTACCAAATTCCTYGAGCCTTTTGAAAATGCACTTGGTATAAGGCAGAGATTTGGAGCCTCCGATACATCCCCTCCACAGCCACAGTGTTTACCTGCAAGAAGTCCTGCCTCCTTTTCTTACCTCTGTAATACTCTTTTGGTGGCCACCTGGGATCACTGAGGAACGCTAAGTGGCAGGTACCATTATTTCATATTTATATCAAATGTTTCAGAGGAATCTCYTACTTGGATATCAGAACTCTCAGCATTTGCTTGTCTCTCCCAGGAATTGGGGACAGGTTTTTTTCTCGGAGGCAAAGCTCACAGTCTGCTGTGATTCGGATTATCAGTTAACTCTTTCATTGTTTTTCCTAATTGTATTTTCTTACCTTATTCTTACTGGTAAAGCTGAAAGGTTATACAAGTGAATTTTCATCCTTCCTCTCATCTTTTTTTTTTTTTTCCCACAGCCTGGTAAAGTTGAAGATGCAACTTAATGCAGAGGGAAAAATTCCTGTTAGGAAGTAAGTATGGATATTTGTCTTCATTGTGCGTCAGTCAGACTAAAGGCAGAGTATGAGGTGATAGGATAGGTTCCAACTGCCTGCGTCTGCTGYGCCAGAGAGGTAAAGCTTCTGGATTCACGTCCTGAGAGAACTGCTGCACCCATGTACCCCCACAAAGAGAGGGGTTTGACACATAATCTGGAAGACCTTTTGAGACTTAGCTTCACCTGCAGCAAGAAGTTGTCTTGAACAACCATGGATTTTACTGGCTGTTGCCAAGTAATGATCAACAAAACCAGTCCGTTCGTATTCTGGTTAAGGCTTTCTTTTGCTGAGCTGAGTTAAAGGGTGGCTGAGGTGTAGGATGCTTTAACATAAGAAAGCTCGTTGAAGCAAAAACCACCCTATTAATTCTCTCCCACTGCACTGTATGGCATGAGTCTGGAATTGATTTTATGCCACTCTGTGTCCTCTCTGCTCAAATAACTCCATGACTGGCCTTATGGCTCCACTGTGTTTAGTCAACTCATACTGTGACAAAGTACTGCACTGCAGTGTTGAATTCCCTTTTGGATGCATAAATTATCCTCTAAATTAAGAGTAAGGACCTGCAGTCAGTGCATTCTTAGCGACTCACTCCGAACCACTCTGCTTCTAGCTTTGTGCTGCATTATAGCAGTGCAAAAAAGCAAGTGCCAATCACCTTCAGTGAATGCACTGCCTACTGTGTGCTACATTGCCTAACAATTCTAGACTGAGTCTATACTGGCTAAATCTGTTCCAGGRTAGCTGATCATTATTCAGTAATAAACGCTTGTTGTTGTTGCTCGTCTTCTAAACTACGAACCGGCAGAATTTCACTCGGTCAGAAATGAATGTATTTGTCAGAGGGGTTTTAAAAATGTATAGGTCTTTAATGAATAACACTCTAGGGAAGAGTTCTTCAAACTGGTCTTTAAAATGCAAGCAAGGCAACGTTACCACAGAGAGAAAAAAAGCCTATTTTTTTCCAAAACAAGCTTAAAATAATCTCTGACAGTTCTCTCTCTCCCCTAAGCACCCTAGTCTTTCTCTCTTACAGAATGTTTAAAAGTGCCTTACTATCTATAGTTAGCAATTAAATTAGATTGCCTGATAGTCCAGATTAAGAGTTTATAAGGTTTATAAAAGCACTTGGCAGCTCCAGGTGTCGGGAAGTGTTCGGTGGGGTTTCAAATCTCTGTGTCTGAATATTTTTTTGGAAATGCCACTAAGCACCTGCCATTGTCTTTAGGCATTCACATCCCTCTGAGGCATAGCAAGGCTGCTGTGATTTTTGCCTTACAAAAGGAAGCYGGTATATAATGAGTTTGCATAGGTCTGCTGCAGCTCTCACTGAATATTCTCCTGCCTCTTGCCACATTTGACACTGCTTGCTCCCATTATTTGTCTGGGAGCACCTGAGACACCAGGAGCTTAACAGGATCCGACGCCTGAATTTATCCACAGAAGAGACCTCATTGTTGTTGGCTGGGAGCTTCTGAAAGCAAAGAGAATTCAGTTATTGATAGTATTACATAAAATGACAAAGATTCTGCGTTAAGCTGAAGGCTTGACACAATGAATTCTGCCCTACAGACCAGCRCTCCACTTTCTAAATTGGAGCTGAGCTTTGGTTACTGCAGCAGAGCCTTTTGTCCTTCCATCACGTATTGGAGCAGCTTCTGCTTGTGTGATGCGTTTGTTCCTTGGATTTGTGAAAAGCCTTTGTTTGCCAGGACATAAAAGTTTGTCTTCATCCCCAGCAACAMATTTGCATTAAATTTATACTCAGATGCCTGCTGTTGCATGCAATAGTGGGAAGAAATGTCCCTGAGAATTTGAAGCACGATGTCAAGAAGGGCACTTCCAAGAGGCATTAGGAGTATTAGGGGAAGGWCAGTCAACAGTGATTTTGAGGATAAAGTGATCCAGCTTAGTGTCAGAGCCCCTATAGAGTCCATAGCAGAAATATTTTTGAGAGCAGTCAAAAATTAACAGTAGACGTGTCACTTTTTAAGACTTGSTCATCAGGTACTCCCCTGAAATAACACTTTCCTCTCTTGTTCATGTTTACAATTTTCTTGACCATCCCCTTCATCATTTGTACTGACCACCCTCCTATATATCTTGCACTCTGGCTGTTTCTCCCAGACACTARATCCAGACTTTCTGACTTCGCTCCAATTACACTACAGTTATGATGTTTTYCCCCTCTCTGGCCAGTATTTTTCAGATGTTCCCTGCAGATAGGAAGAGGGTGGAAGCAGCATTAAGTGCTTGTCATCTTCCCAAGGGCAAGGTAAGGATCTGACTAAATAAGTTGAGAAAWATCTTTGCCTACTCTGGCCACGATGCTGTTGACTCTGAGAAAAAAAAAAAGTCAGCAGCCTAAAGATCATGCATTGCTGTGAAGCCCTTTACCCTCCTCATTACATGCTTTGCCTTAACTTCAGGCTGCTAAGATCAAGTCTTCCTGCTTTTACTGCAGTAACGTTTGTGGCTGTTATCACTGGCGCTACATGGCACAAGCAGCAGCACAGCCCCCTCTTTTACAGCTTTGCTTGTTCCACTGGCTGCTCCTGGAAGCAACAGACCTGCAGGTTAATCCTGGCACTGCTACCAACCTGCTGAGCGCAGTCCACGCTTCCGACACTCCTATTTTCCAGCCACACAAGAAACACCAAAAGGCAGTTTGCATTACTGTCCGTTCTGAGATAGGCCATTACAGTGTCCTCTCCATCTGCTCTTTTCTCAAGAGCTTGCCAGATGCTCCAGTTGCTCATTTATATTGTTGCAAACAAGTGCAGTAATTATTCTCTGTCTGTGGGTGTTCAGTGTTAACAGAGAAGGGAAGGCAGGAATAGGTTTGCGATACTGCCAGGTCTCTGTTTCATTTTCAGAATGATGCTATCAACCCAGAGGACTTCCCTGAGACTGTGTATAAAACTTTCCTTATGAATCTGTGTCCCCGGCCTGAGATCGACGAGATATTTACCTCACAGTAAGTTTCCCTTGTGCTGCAGTGGATTCTTGAGACCAAAATTTGGTATAAAGGAGAGGAGAGGGATAGCTGTGCTGTATAGCATGGCCCTTCCCAGAAGGGCAGGTACAAAACGGTCCCTTAACACCTGCACAGAGAGGATGAGGCCTCGCTGGGCTGCAGAAATGCTCCTAATGTGACAGGGCTTGTGGCCACAGCCAGACAAGGCCTTGTACAGGGTAAGAACATTAAATGTGGGGTTTTTTTTGTGTGTTTGTTTTTCCGAGCAGCTGTGACTTGTTAAGTGGACTTGGTTTTATAGGGCAAGCAATTCACCGCCTTCTGAAATTCAGGCCCTGTCAGAGTTCAAAGCAGAGGCTTGGAATATACTCTCAGCACATCCTGTTAACACTATGGAATTAAATAGGAAGAATATAGAGACAGAAGGAAGGTCACAGTGGGAAGCGTTTGCAGGAAGAAACATAGGCAGGAATGGCCCCAAACAAGTTGCTGCCCATTAGTAACCAGAGGAAGGACTAGTCTCTCCTTTGCGGAGTTTTCCTGGGTGGAAAACTCCAGGAAGCTTATCCCTGTTCCTCTGTAACTCTCTTCCTGTAGCCATCTGAAAGCTAAGCCCTACATGACCAAAGAGCACTTGGCAAAGTTTATCAACAAGAAGCAGCGAGACTCTCGCCTCAATGACATCCTCTTCCCACCAGCTAAACCTGAGCAGGTGCAGAGCCTGATAGAGAAGTATGAGCCCAGYGGGATTAACATCCAGAGAGGTGAGTCTTGCTAAGCACATAGGTCTGTTTGTCTCTCATGTCCTGCCGTGGAGTTGGCAGGACCATAGCAGAGGATGTCAACCTGTCTGCTGCCCTGACTTTCTCAGCTTAATTCTCCCAAGTGCCTGTGTTATCATGCAATGGCAAGCAGGTACCAGAGGCATTTTGTGTCCTTGCCATTAACAGCTTTGTTTTCCACGCAGGACAGTTGTCTCCYGAGGGGATGGTCTGGTTTCTCTGTGGCCCCGAGAACAACGTGATAGCACTGGACAAATTAGTGCTRTACCAGGACATGACCCAGCCACTCTCACACTACTTCATCAATTCCTCACACAACACCTACTTAACAGGTAKGGGCAGTTCCATAGTCTGCCTCTGCTCACGGCATCACTAAGGACACGCGGGTGATTCTGTCAATTGATCATCCYTGACTTTGGAGGGCTGAGGGCAGTAACGCACCCTGAGGGATGGGTCAGATGCTGTGCACAGGGAAGGCCTGTCACCCYGTTACCTAACAGCCCTCCACGTGCTCAAACAAGCCTCTCGCTTCAACTTACCCAGAAGATGTCCCAYGTGAGTGAACACTGATGGGCCTCGCTCCATCCTCTCCTTGTGCTCTTCTCCAGCTGGTCAGTTTTCCGGCATCTCGTCTCCTGAAATGTACCGCCAGGCGCTGCTGGCCGGCTGCCGCTGCGTGGAGCTGGACTGCTGGAAGGGTCGCCCGCCGGATGAGGAGCCCATCATCACCCACGGCTTCACCATGACCACCGAGATCCTCTTCAAGGCAAGGAAGGAGCTGCTTCCCACGGGCCTTTTTGCTTCGCTTCTTTGCAGMCTGTTCGCTGTTCGGGGAGGCTGGCTAACGGAGGGGACTGTCCAAAGCTTGGGCCTGAGGGCAAAGATGTTTCAGAGCGAAAGGTTAATGGGCAGATGACAAGAGAATGAAATGGTAAATAGCAGAAGAGGCTGATACATATGTAATAGGTTGGACTTTGCATATGTTTGGGGAGCGGGAGTAGCAGAAGAGAGGTTCTTTAGCTGGATAAAGAGGAATAACTGAGTGAAATACAGTCTGTCAGGTAAGAGCAATGGAGAGCTGGTTGAGTAGCTGGTTGTCTGCATACATGGAGTTGTGCAGCATGGTGGATGTACGGATAGAGGGTTGGGTGATAAAGGCATGCCTGTCAGAAAACAAGAAGAAAATGAATTTTAGAGAACAAATCATGTCTCCTAACTGAACCACAGCAGCTTTGTGTGTCCTGCAGCATCACATGGAAGCACTTTGGAAGAATACTTCCTAATTAGGAACTGCATCCTAATTACCTGGCTGCGTGGAGTGTGYTCACCCTCCAGGATGCTGGGCAGGCAGCTTCCCAGGATGCAGCTCCCAAGCTGCAGGCGCACAGTCCAARCCCTGCTTTTCACTTGGAAATTTAGGGCACTTAACCACAGTTACAAACAGCTTGCAGGTTAAAAATCAGTGCAGCACACTTATTTTTTCTGTAACCCTTTAGAGCAGTTGCCATCAGGCAAACGTACTCTTTTCTTTTTTCTTCTTTAAGTCCTTAATACTTATTCTGCGACTTCCCTCCAGTTCCCATACTTCATTCTTAGTGAAATATTTATGTGTGGGGGGGAAAAAACATCCCCAATGCTTAGCAATGATCAGAGGTATTGTCATATTCGGTGTCAGTAATTTCCCAGATCCTGTGATACCGCTGCTGCTTTTTGCACAGCGGTTCACTATGGAGAGCAGAAATAATGACAGCTATAGCTGCTGTAYTTGCAGCAGGTTCTGCTCTAGCATTTGACTGTACCTCAAGGAAATTATAACCTGTTAACTCAGCAAGGGGCCAGATTTTCGTTTGAGATAATAAGTAGATCTTTCCCTCCGCAGTTCCCTCCCTTCTCAAACGTTGCCTGTGGCCTTTTAAAAGCTGCTCCTGCACCTTTGCCTTCCCTGAACGTTGAAGGGTTATTTGATAGGCAGTCCAAGTGGTCCCAGAGAAGCAACTGTGATGCTTGCTGACCCCGAATTTTGGGGGCAAGTAGACAGAGCTTCTTGATGGTGTGGGAGTTGGTTTTCTTGGGGAAAACAATTTGGCCTTTTGCAGGTGTTTAACCTGCAGTCTGTTTGCCACAYGCCATGGTCTGTGTGATGTTCTTGTACAAATGGACAGGAATAAAATCTGGGAGCTAATTACAAAGGAGCAAATGATACTTCTTTTAACGTAGCAATTGGCAGCGCTAGGAAAGAAAATAGTGGSAAGTTTGTGGCAGTTTAATAGAGGCTTGGGGAAAAATACGATTATTTTTTCCTRCATCATTAATGCTGGGAACGTTTCCATGGTATTTGCATTGGAAATGCCAGCCCTGCCGGTTGCTGAACGTTGTAGWGTTCTTTGCTGCTAGTCAGAAGGATTTTATAGGCAGGTGAGATGGTAGAAAAATGGGCAAATTCAGAGGTAAGTATAAATGGGGTTTGAAGGRGTTTAATCCGGTGCTGTGTCCACCTTTTTTTTTCTACCAGGGGCAGTCACTGCATGGCTCTGTCATTAGTGAGTGCTTACCTTCTCTCTCTGACCGTTCCCTTCCTTTAGGATGCCATTGAGGCCATTGCAGAAAGCGCTTTCAAGACATCTCTCTACCCTGTTATCCTGTCCTTTGAAAACCACGTGGACTCGTGAGTATCCCGTGCTTGGGACCAGGTGTAGAGGGGTGGTTTTCTCTGCAGAAGGTCCCCAAGCAAGGCCTGCCTGGTGCTAAGGGGCTTCCTGGCTTAGCTTTAGGGCAGTGAATTGAAACACCAGTGGAGATATTTGAAGCAGGGTCAGATATGAGAGGTGAAAGGTAACGTAGAGAGTGAAAGCCACCCTAACTGCCCTCAGCTGGATAAAGGATGGATAAAAGGGATATGGATAAAAGGGATTAGTCTTGAGGAAGTACTTCAGAATCCATACAGTTGTCTTTGAGAAGGTAAGAGATTGTTTYCTGGGTAGGCTATGTGCACCTCAAGGTTGTGGCTCACCAAGCTGTGGGTTTGACCACCTGCTTTCCTTCCTGCTCCTGTCTGATTTTGTTGTTTGCTAGGCCGAAGCAGCAGGCAAAGATGGCTGAGTATTGCCGGACCATATTTGGAAATATGCTGCTGACAGAGCCACTGGAAAAATACCCAGTAAGTGGAAGCTGAGGTGGGATGGGAAGAACTTGGCTTGGTGGAGAGGTTATTGTAGGAAAAAAAGGAACTTTACTTGCAGTCTGGGAGCTACAAGCAGTGAGCAATTTGGTAGTTACCTGTGGTCCAGACCGATGGCCCTATGCAGGTAAAAGGGAGAAAGAGAGTGTATGTTCAAGGTATTAATTAAATTAATTATTAATAGGCCTGTTGCTCTCAAAACTGGGAGCGTACGTCCAGCATATATCCTTGTTCTTGGGCCCCCTACTCTGATATCTTAATTCAAATCTGCTTCAGGAAGAGAGTTTAAATATGGTCTGAATACTGATCTGGAACTGAGCGCCTGGGATAATGAGAAAAGCCAGGGAATGTGAAAGCCAGAGATGTGTGGATTGCCCCAGGTAATATAGATCTTTGTTTTAGCTGTGGTACAGGATAAGTAACTGGAAAGAGCGTGGTGTGCACAAGCAACACAACTGAAAGATGCAAAATGCTAGTCTGAAAGTAGCCTCACGAAGGTGAGGGTTTAGGAGAAATCTGCCTAGATAGAGTCGGATGTGCTAGCAGATAGAGAAGTTAAAGTCTACAATGGTTGAGAGAGGTTTCCAKGCACTAATAAGTAGCCAGAGGAATGGTGATAGGAAGCGTAGGAGAGCCAAGTGTTTATGATCTGTCTGTGTGATGTAAATTCAGTATCAAATTTCTCTGTTGCAGTTGAAGCCAGGAGTTCCCCTACCAAGTCCTCAAGATCTCCTAGGGAAAATATTGATTAAAAACAAAAAGAACCAGTCTGTGTCAGGAAAGAGGCAGAATTCTTTGAAGAAAGGGAGAAATGTAGAACCAGAAATCACTGAGCTGCTATCCTCCGTGGATGGTGAAGATACAGGTACGTTTGAAGGGACGATGGACTTGTCCTGCAAGATGAGTAAGTGTCCCTGGGAAACCTTCCAGATCAGCCCCATACTATCTTGAGGCAAGCTGACAGCAGTCATTAATTCAGGCATCTTAAGAACAAGCATAAGCTTGCGAGATAAATTCCAGCTATTTTCAGAGGCTCCGTTCCAACCTATACCATACAGCCAACTTAATTCCCTGCCCATCAGCCCTTCTGCCTGCTCTGAGGTTTGGGGTTGCGTGCATTGGTAGTTCACTGATAGCATTGGCTGTTGGTTTTATGGAAGTGTGGATAATTATTTTACTGCCTGTAACTCTCTGATAACCTTAACATGCTATAAGGTTTATAAAACCTTCGGTCGCTGTTCTCCTGTGCACCACTTCAGTCTTAAGTTTGTTACCTCTATGGGAATAGGGTACAAAGGCAGAATGGATCTCATTCCTCTGCCTCTTCTTCCTGTGTGGCTTGTTTGGGTAGGTTTACAGAGCTCTCCATTGCCAGTGGTTAATATCGGAGGTCGGTTGAGCGATCCACTATGTCTTGTCTTAGGGTGATGTGGTGTGTGTGCTTAGTCTGGGCAGGCGACGTGGCTGAAGAGGAGCCRGAGGAGGAGGAGGAACAACTGGGAAACCTGGATGAAGAAGAAATTAAAAAGATGCAGTCAGATGAGGTACTGTCACTCTGTTCATTTTCTGGTTTCTCTGGGGCCTCAGCACCCTGAGTTGAGATGAAATCCCAAATGGGGATGAGTTGTGCTATGACTGATCAGAGACCTGCCCTCCCCCATGCAACAAGGTTTCTAAAGGAGAAACTGAGTAATATAAATGATGTTGCAAGCATATGGGATAAGGCTGGAGAGGTATTATTTCTGAGTCTGCCTTTGATATTCTGTATGCTTTGGAGATAACTGCCTGCCTGTGGGGTGTATGCAGAGGATGCCTTGGTCCAATAAAAGCTGCTACGGAAATACGAAGTGCAGCTGCTTACAGAGGTTGTAGCTGCTCAGCATCCCCTTGAATAGAAAATGTTTCCTGTTTCCAGCTTCCTAGCACCAGTCAAGGAGCAGGGGAAACACTGTCCCAAGTTCATCCCATACTCCATGTTTTGAGAGGTTAAAGAGATGTCCCATCACACAAAGTGTCTTGGTTTCAGTTTAGAAACCCTGTCACTGCCTACACGCTGCCTAGAAAATAACTGTAGTACCAAGAAGCCAAAAAAGCTGGTGTGCTCTGCTCAGAGCAGCTATTGGATTTCTTTGTGAAGCCCAGGTGTGTTTTGTATCATTGGCATCTTCATCTGTCTTCTCTTGGGTTTTGTTTTCTGCCTAGGGCACTGCTGGTTTGGAAGTGACRGCATATGAGGAAATGTCCAGCCTAGTTAATTACATCCAGCCCATCAAGTTTGACTCCTTTGAAGTCTCTTCCCGTAAGTTAGACTCTAGCCCTCTCAGCATCCTGAGTATTTCCATCTGACCAGGGGGTTCTTCATCTGACTTTGTCCCTTATTTCTGTCATCCTCTCTCTGTATCATGTGCTTGGCTAAACCAGTGAGAATGAAAGGAAATAATCTAGAGGTAAATGATGGTTTTGTGGCCTTGTCCTGCTGTTTCTGACTTTCTGCTGTTTTAGGACTGAGCCCAGCCCTAAAGTTYGTGACTGGCCTTCCTTGTCTTCCATGCTGATTAGAACCATGGCTGCTGACAGCATATCTGAAATCTGGAAGATGCATCCAGTTTCTTAATATACAAYAGGTTCCTCTAGATGGTTTCCAACATAGGGCCTAGCTCTCAGTGAGCTGGATTCAATGATGAATTGAAACAAGCAAACAAAAAGAAAGTACCTAGGGGAATGAAGAAGGAGGAACTTGATAAGTAACTCTGCAAAGCTTTGCTTGGAACATTGGGATTTGCTGGAACTAAAACTCTAGGTGGAAGCTGTTCTGCRGATTTCAGTAGGATTCAGGAAAGAGAGGCAAAGAATAAAAGCMAAAATCCTTGTGATTGAAGCTCTACCTATGCAATTATAAATGTACAGTTGAGAGACCCAGTGTGGAGCTATATATATTCGAGTGCATGGCCTGCTGTAGTCTCCACAGACAGGATAAGAGATGTTGGGGCTGGGGGTACCTTTTGTCTAACTGCTTTTTTAATCTCCTGTTTCCAGAGAAGAACCGAAGTTATGTCATCTCTTCCTTCACAGAACTGAAGGCTTACGATCTGCTGAGCAAGTTCCCCTTGCAGTTTGCAGAGTATCCTTTTGCCAACGCTTGGCCYGTACAGCTGGGTATCATTGCCAGGGGAGCGTGAGAGCTTAAGACATTGCATCGGTCTATCAAACTGATGCAGTTTGATACAGTCTGGTGAGCACTGATGAGAAGCTTGGGTAAGGCTGAGGCAGATACGGCYGGCTTCTGCTTTCAGGACCCAATTAACTACTAGTCAGAGGAGAATAAAATGTGTAGGTGCCAGAGACGTAAGAATTTCTAGGGTGGCTTGGAGGCTGCTCACAGATTCTTGATAAGATGCATCCTGGCAAAGCCCTGATGGCCAGATTCCTGCTCGTAGGAGAAAGRGATATGGGAAAGAAGCTGCTGTTGCACCTTCTCCTTTGAAAGATTCTGAGTATTTTGTAGCATCTCATAAACTGAACGTGTGAGCTAGGCCCAGGCTACCCAGAAGTGCTCCAGACCTGCTTCCTATAGAGTAACTGTAGATATAACAAGCGACAAATGAGCCGCATTTATCCCAAAGGCACCCGGATGGACTCCTCTAATTACATGCCCCAAATGTTCTGGAATGTCGGCTGTCAGATGGTGGCTCTGAACTTCCAGACCATGGGTGAGTGTCACATTGTCCTGCAGCTGTKTGGTGCACGAGGCTGCGTGCTCCTTCTCGCCGTCACTTCTTCCTTCCCTGCCGTTTCCTAACGCCGCAGTTGCTCTGAATGTGTTCGGGCACCTTCTGCTGCCGTGTCCTTCCTCCCTGGCTCTGCCTCCCGCYGACCAAAAGTGCTTTTCTGGACCCAGCACAATCCTGGCACGCAGTGCCAGCAATGCCTGTCCTATGCAGTTGGCCATACACACACACACRTGGACTTGCTGCCATCCACTATCCAGGTACCACAAGGGCCTTTCGTGGCTGCACAGCCAGGTGCAGGAGCCAAAAAAAAGAAAAAAATATCTTCCCGATGAAGCTGTTCTCTCCCCCTCTTCCTCCTTTGCTCTTATAAAGAGCGTGAGAGACTAGATATAGGATGAGAGTAGGTAAAAAGAAGAAATTTAGAGAGGCTGTGAGAGATACTAGTGAGAAAGAGGATATCATGCTAAAGATGGGCACAGAAACCAGAAAACAGTGTTAGCAAGGGAAGCAGCAGCAGGGGAAAAGATGAGCTGAGAAAAAGCCTGGAGTGAAAGAGGAAGGAGCTGAAGGGCTCAGGCAGCAACTCACTTCACACCTGAAACAGCAGGTACCTCTTAGAATAGATTTTCATCAAGTTCCACCCATGGATTATGGTGCAGTCACGAGCAGCCACTTGCTTTTTGCAGAACAGCTGCTGTAATATTTTCCCCTGATGGCTACTGGGAAGCTTAATTAGTTTCTGACTTGGTSAGTTTTGGGGCTAGGAGAGTCTGGAGAAGCCCAGCTTGTTTCAGCTCACTTTCAGCACACACTCCACTTTGATGAGGTTCCACAGGGATATTTTTTTCTCACTGGGCTCCTCTGCCCGTACCTCGCAGATGTCCCCATGCAGCAGAACATGGCTCTGTTTGAGTTCAACGGCCAGTGTGGCTATCTGCTCAAGCACGAGTTCCTGCGGCGCCCAGACAAGCAGTTCGACCCCTTCTCCGTGGACCGCCTGGACGTGGTGCTGGCCAGTACCCTGTCTGTCACGGCAAGTACAAGCCCGGCTGCTCCTGGAACCAGCCTCCGCATCCCCGCAGTCCGCCAGCCAGCAGAGGGGCCTGTGTGAGGGGGTTACTGTAGCAACTCCCCATTTCGACCACTGTTTTATATTAACCACACAGAAGGGGAAAATCAGCATCCGACAGGATGAAGGATCCCAGGCTGTGAGGATGGGGAGGGAGGAGGATCGAAGAGTGGCTAAAGCCAGGACCACGGCGAAGAAAGGGTCAAAAACCCAGCATATTGTGGTGGTTTCTGGCAGCTGCAGCACAAAGGGTGTTTTGGGTCTGGAGAAGGGCTTTGCTGGGGAGTCCGGGGTGGGTTCTTCTATGTAATTTTTTTCTGCAGTTGCTGACTGTGTTTCGTTTTATTCCTAGATCCTTTCTGGGCAGTTCCTCTCAGAGCGCAGCGTGAAAACGTATGTGGAAGTAGAACTGTTTGGGTTGCCAAGGGACACAAAACGCAAATACAGGACCAAACTGACCTCCACTGCCAACTCCATTAACCCTGTGTGGAAAGAAGAGGCTTTTGTTTTTGAAAAGGTAGTGGCATCTGATGGTAATTTGGGCAGAAAGTCCTTAGAGATCCTGGGAGTCAAAAGCAGTAGGGATTCTTTTCTGGGGGTCTGAAAGTCATGGCTTGGACACCCCCAGGAGTTGCACATTGTGCTSTCAGAAAATCCATATCCAAAACAAGTCTCTCTGAAGATTTTCACTTGCAGGTAAGAGATTATAGGGAAAGTTTCTGGAAATAACAGACATCAAAAGTCTGTGATGCACTTTAGGCTGAATACACTTACCARCTTTGAAAATGCCATGCATGAGGAAGCAGGAAAGAATTAAACCAATGTGGCGACATGGTATGATGAGGAACAGATAGAGGACAAGTAAAGGGACCAGAAGGGAGGTTTTGAGGTGTGCCAGATCATGGGGAGATGCCACATCTGTCCACAAGAATTCACCAGTCTCTACTGATGCAACTATTGGATTATGGGAAGTAAAGTGATAGTAAGTTTTGGGTTACAGATACAGGCACTTTTAGCCTACTAGTAAAGAGGTGCATACGTTTCAGAAAACCCTTKGAGGCTACAGGGCTTTTTGTGGCAGAAAAAGTGGTGGAAGGASTCAGAGGGAAGAGCCCTTATGGCAGAGCTACCGTGTTTATATAATCCTTCCAGATTCATTTCCTTCTCTGGCAAATCGCATCGTGGAAGTTGTGGCTTGGAAAGCGTGACACCCAGGTGCATTTCTCTGTTTTTTGTTATTTTTTCTTTCCACAGATCATGATGCCAGAGTTGGCGTCTCTCAAACTTGTGGCATGGGAGGAAGGAGGGAAGTTCATTGGGCATCGTGTCATTCCCATTACTGCTGTGCATTCAGGTAAGTCACGGTGGAAATTCCTTCAGCTTTTGCACTCCTCAGGCCTGTGAATTGGAAACTGGTGATGACAAGAGCATCTGCATATTTKGCCACTTAAGTCTGTAGCGTAGGAYGCACTCAGAGGCCTTCGAACTCATCCGATTAGATGAGTGGACAAGAGCAGGGAAGGACTGGGTCAGTTGGTCTCTGCTGCTYTCTCTTTTCAGGCTATCACCACGTTTGCCTCCGCAGCGAGAGTAACATGCCGCTCACCATGCCCTCGCTGTTCGTGTACCTGGAGATAAAGGACTACGTTCCTGACGCATGGGCAGGTAGGAGGCATCCACGTGGGAGGGGGAGATGAGGTGGGTTAGGGCTGAGGATGGGGGAGAACTTCATCTCCCTTGTTTGAAGCGGGTTCCTGCTCATACTGGGATGCAGTGATCCTTGTTTTTAAAGCAGRTGGTCAAAAGATGGGATGAATGAGGTGCACGCTGCAGGGTTGGAGCACAGGGATGTGCAGCTTATTAATGCCTTAGCCTGGCTCTGAACTGGGGAGCAGTATCCTCTTGTCAGCTTCGTATAACAGTCCCTAGATGTCAGCTGTGAACTGTCACCTCAGAATGRGACTGAGGCAAAAAGAAGTCCCTTCCTTTCATGCTATTAGGGAAAAACTTTTCAGAAGTAGAGAATGTGAAATATATTTTCCTCTTAAGCCAAAAAAGAGAASCAGAAAACCAGGAAAAATAAAAGATAGTGAGTTATTTGATAATCCAGACTTCCTCTCTTTTCTAGACCTGACTATTGCTCTCTCCAACCCAATTAAGTTCTTCAGCCTCCAAGACAAGAGATCAGTGAAGCTAAAAGATGACTCAGGCTCAGTGAAGGTGATTTTTTTTTTCTGAGTTATATCATAATCTCTCAAACCTGCTGTGTGGATTCCCCCTGAAATAACGGGAAGGATTGCCAAGAGGCTTTCCTCTGTCCTGGAGCAAGGCTGTGAGAATGGATGTATCTATTTACTGTTTCTGCACCCAGGCAGACAGAGACCTGCCTTCAGTGCAGAGGCAGAAAATACCCCAGACCAACAGCTGTGGAAGAAGCTTCTGAGGGTATTTCATACATTGCTGACGCTCCTTCTACCAGTGARTGTTACCACTGTTGCCACTGGAGAAGAAACTTAGCATTGCGACACTCTTGAAAGCCAGACACATTTCTTAAAATCTCAGTAATGCAGGAAGTGTATGGCAGCTCTCTGGGCGTCTCTGATGGGACTTTTGGTCTCCAGTTCCATATGCTGTGCTTTGATTTACCTCTGCTCTTTGCTTTAGAGGTCTGAAAGACAGAGRAGCTTCCCCTCTGCTGAAACTAATGGGCTGCCAGAGGTCACCGGGAAATTGCACACTCCTTTTTCAAATGGACCTGCAGGTAAAGCTGTGGAGTGGGGAGGAGCTAAGAATAGACATGAAAGCCTGTACGCTCCCAAGGCTGGAAAGAGGCAGTGCTGGAAGGATATCCTAATAGGATCAGGACCTGTTGGGCCAATTCGCTGGCTGTTAAYCATGATGAAAACTGTAGGTATTCCAGCCCCGTAATAACAACAAAGTAATCTTGAGCATCTACTGAGAAGGCCAACAAGTGAAGCAAAGACCCCATTGGTATGAACCAAGGCAGGGTTAATGCATGTTAGGGTAACATTGCTGTTTCTTGTGCTAAGGATTCTAGAGCTTCCAACCTGAGGCAAATAAAATCAGTTTTCTGTAAGAAATAAATACTGGCCTCCAAGCATTTTACACTCATCCCCTACCACCACCTTCTTTGMTGTGATATCTGACCTTCTCCTGTGTTTTTCTGTATAGTATCAGTGACTTTTAAAAAAGTCAGATGTTCTAGTTAAAGACAGGCTTTAAACTATTTTTGAACTGGCTGAATTTCCAGACAAGATCTTTGGAGATTTCCTCCACTTCTATAGCCATCTCCCAGATGAAAGCTCAGAAGCACCACCTTGCTTATGTGGCAGACACGTAGCCCTTCACCAGAAATGTGAAATTGCAGGTTGCACTTGAATTTTGAGCAAAGACGTAACATTTCTGGACATTCCTGAGAATAAGGTTTTAAAATTTGGCTGGATTGTGCTCTGTAACACCTCGCTGCTCCTCACATCTATTACTCTTTTCAGGGGTCTCTTTCTGTAAATCACTGTTGACTACTTTTGACTTTTGAAGTGTGTTAAAATGCCCTGAGAGGGCCCAGAGGCCCTTAATAATTTCAAGTCAGGTAGGAGCATGTCCCCCATTGCTCATTCAGCTTACCTCATTCCACTCAGATTTTTATAAATTGACAGTAAATCGGTATTTCTCCCTTACTAACTGGTTACAGTGTCCTTTCAGATACTTTAGTACCAAAATAGTCCCTTTTCTCATTTCAAGCCAGAAGGGTCACCTAATCTATAGAAGTGCAATGTATGCCAAACTATCACTCTCTTAAAATCCAATTTATACAAAGCAAACTCCTTTTTTCTCTGTTGCAGGCAGACATTTCTGCTCCCATTTCTGTTGCACCTGGCAACAGAGTCCCCAAGCACATAAGAATCTCTGTARCTTGCTTAATTCAGGCACTTTCTGTTCACACCAACAACTGTTTTGTGGCTTCTCTTCCTGCTGAGCTCTCCCCTGCCCTTTTCCTTTGTGATTTCAGGAGCAGCAGCTTTGGTGAAGGATGTAAATGCAAAAGCAGCAACACCAATTGCAGGTAACTCCATTCGTGGTGTTTCATGGGCTGTAGCCATGTCTGTTGTCTTAGGGCACCGGGCTGCTCAGTTTCCAACTGGGATAAAGCTGATGAAATCTGGTTTACAAATTAACAAATCCCCAAGTCACCCCTGGCAGCCACAGTTGGCGAAAGGGCCAACCATACAAATACCTGAGCTCCGTGAACCCGTCTGCCTGAGTAAGGCTCCATTTGCCCAGTTCAACACCCCGGTGCTGTGTGGTCAGCTCTCATGCTGGAGCTCGCAGTCTTGCATGAAGAAAATGCTTCTTGCATGAAGAAAATGCTTCTTGCAAGAAGCAGCACGTAATCAGGAGGCACAGCAGCTCTGTTTTTAAGATCTAGCCCAGTTCCTGGCTTGCTCTCCAGCCATATGCCTGAATTTCCTCACTGGGAGCATTCCAGTAGTTGACCCAGCACAACACAGCCTTGTGTTGCAGCCACACCCACAAGTTCTGTTCATTTTTATACATCCCACCCCAAGAGGGAGAAAGGTAAAGTTACTTCCCTTGAAAAGATAACTCCCTGTGGCCTTTCAGCCTCAGATAACTGCATCTTGCTCACTCACTCCTGCCAGATAAGAAGTTCTCCAGTAGCTCACAGGAATCCTCCCCCCTAGATCGTCATCGGCTTGAAAAGCCCTTTCCTTCTTTCCTCACAACTCAGGGAATAGCTGTTAAAACTAGAAGGGCTCAAAGCCCCTGTGCTTATAATTTGGCAAGTGTCACAATGTGCTTCACACATGACAAGTGGATTTTTAATTTTTTTAAAAATCTATGGCTAAAATTGCAAGATGCTGCAACTCTTCTGGCTCTACCTAAGCCAGACATCCAGCAGCTGCTGAACTGATCTGTGTGTAATGCTGAAAAGAAGAAGGAAATCTGAGTGATGGCACTGCTGGAAAAARCTGTCTGACCCCCAAAAGCATCACAGCAGTGAGAGAAATACTGTGTAAGAGAAGACAGCTCATGTTTGTATTCTGTTTTAGAGCCACAAACAGCCAGCCTTGAAGAACTGCAGCAGATGAAGCTCTTTCTGAAGCTGCTGAAGAAGCAAGAGAAGGAGCTGAAGGAGCTGGAGCAGAAAGGAAGCAAACGCAAGGAGGAGCTGCTGCAGAGATACTCTGCCCTCTTTTCAGAGCCTGGGTGCCACGGAGGCAAGAAAAGGATGATATACCCTGGAAAAACRCAAAAGAAGAAGAGGTAAAATACAGGACAGGTCTCCAACAGGGCTAGTTGGCTTGTCTTTCGCCTCCTCACTTCCATGGAGGGGCCTTTTTTCAGAGAAAAGAGTGTGACCAACATGCTCCTTGTCTCCAAAACGGGCCCAGAATGCAGGGAGCATCTCCCTGGATTTGTGGAGCATCCGAGGCTTCTGCTGAGAAATGGGTAGAAAGGTCGGGGAGGTGTCAGCACCTCTAGAGGCAGCATGGCTGCTCTATCTGTTCTGCAGGAGCATCCCAACAGATGACCTTGGTACGTGGGCCAGTCCTRTAGAAACAACAGGGAACACCAACAGCCGAGTCCTGGAGCTGAGGGACAGGCTGGAGACGGACCTCCTGCACCTAGGGGAGGAATACCACGAGGGCRTTCGAAAGAAGAAAGAGCAACATGCCACAGAGGTAAGGACTGCACGTGTCCACACAGAGAGCTGAAGACAGGCTGAAAACCAGGTTCCTCTGCCCTGAAACTGAGCTCAAAAAACGCGGCCACAAATCAGGCAAAAAACCACCAAGAGGGGCTTTGCTCCTAGGTGCAGGGGTTAGCCCTGGCAGCAAGGCTGGGGCTCATTTGTCTTGGAAGTTGGAAGGAGCTTTCTCATTCGACTTGGTGGACGTACAAGTAGGTGTCTGCCTAGGGTGTCACCAGCCCTACAAGTGCGCCTGCGTTTCCCATGTTCTCAGACCCACTACTTTGAGCTGGCAGCAGCAAAAGACACAGCAATACCTGGAARCAATTTCCCATCCATAGATGCTGGTGATAAACATGGGTTACATCATCCATTCTAGTGAAAGGCCTCCAGGATTTGGAGGCCTTTTCCCATCATAGTTTGCCAGAGGACTTTGCATCGTATGCCTTCAGCTTTAGGCTCCCCGGTGCAGTTGGGCTTGAGGGGCACCTTGCAAGCTCATCCCCAGCTGATAGAAACCAACTGCCTCTTGATAACTGGTTTATCTAGAAAGCACGCATATTGCCAAAGAAACCAAAAGAATAAAACAATAAAACCTTCCTTTCCCAGAGTCTTAAAGAGCATGAGCTCTAGTGAGCAAGCCCCCCGAAAAAGAACTCAAAAGCAGAGTTCTGCTGCACAACCCTGAACCCCGCAGTCAGGATTGTTTTTCCTTTCAGGCTCTCTCTGGGCAGGCAGCAGTGCAGGGAAATCTCCCTACACTGGTTATTCTGCTACGGAGGTGCCCCAAGAAAGAAAACTGAACATACTTGCCCCATTGCAGCCCCGCTTCCCTTTCACGCCAACCACATGTCCTCCAGGCCTTGTTCCCACAGGACACAATATCCAGCAGCTTGCAGGCYTCTGTCTTTTATCAGGTAGGCTCTGCTGCTCAGACCCACCTGCCCCCAGGTGCAGTGAATCTGGTGCTGCCTCCCAGGTGGGCAGAGCAGGAGGGAGCTCTCTGCAAGCAGAGTGGTGCAGTGGGGTCCCTGGGTAGGAGCTGTGTGTGTGCACAAAGCCATGGGGCAGCAGCTGCCTGCTGCAGCTCAGAGCAGGGAGGGATGAAGCTCAGGCTGGTGCTGGTGAACGCGGGACGGGGCGCCAGGTCTCCTCTTGGGTTGCTTTTGATCTTGTGCTGCTCCTTTGAACAGCAAGTTGCCAAGATAATGGAGTTAGCCAAAGAGAAGCAGAGAGATGAGCTGAAGGCACTGAAGGAGTCATCAGAAAGGTAAACTGCTTATTTGAATAATGAAGTAATCCTGCTTTGCTCTTACTSGGAGTAGCATTTCCTGCTAGGGACTGTAGTCTTGGATCACTCTAGCAATCTGTCTCAGCTCAGTCTTTTTAATGACCTGAGCACCTGGGCTTCAGTGCTTGAACAAATTGGGAGAACCAGTTCACTAATTTGTAGGCAGGCCCTGGGCAATAAATTCAGTGTCGGTAAATATATAATAACGTATATGAGATGATCAAGGGCAGGCCGGTGACAGACGTCTGTAAAGTCATGAATAGTATGAGATAAGAAAATCATTGCTCACAGTTTCTTGTAACTGAAGAGTGTGGCCCTCAGTGAAATTCTCAGGTAGCAGCTCTGCTGTAATGGGTGTAATTGTCAAGTTTCTGGCTATTGTGGACAAAAGCAGAGCGAAATTCTGGAGGTATGGGGGCCATGCATGGAAGATAAATGTATGTAAGTTGGAGAACAGATGAAAAAATTGTACGAGTTAGGAGGAAAAGAGGTTACTGCTCCCTCTTCTAAGGAATACTTGGTCTGTTAACTTGCACTTCCTTCAAGCAACTGCTTCCAGCTCCTGTTGGTGACAGGACACAAGACTGAGGGGCTGCATTCTGACAGCCACTATTAAGTTCTTTCGACCAGGAAGCAAAACGGAGAGGTGCTAACAGTGCTGCTTTAGTACATGGGGTTTGTAATCCCTTCTGTCTCTTTTCAGCACACTTTTTCTCTCCACAGCAACATTAAAGAGATTAAGAAGAAGCTTGAGGCAAAGAGAGTGGACCGAATCCAAACCATGATGAGAAACACCAGCGACAAGGCTGCTCAGGAGAGGTACTGCAGTAGCTGTTAGGGGGCTTTGCCTGGGTGCAGCAGCAGCAGTGCTGGTCCAGGCRGAGAGCAGCACAAGTGCCTCCCCCCCATCATCGCTGGGAAACTGTGTAAAGTAGCCAAACAGGTCCTGGCACACCCTGAGAAATCAGGGTAGATATTGCTTGCTCTTGGCAAGCAATTTGCTTCCCCTGTGCTCCACCACAGGCATGGGTACAGGAGGCCAAACAGCGGCTCCCTAGCTGCAGCAGGCACCTCTCCCTCCTTAGAATCAAAGCTAGCTCTTCCCTAGCCTCTTTAGAATTTGTTTGCAGTCATTTTCTGCAGCTCCCTCCGTTAGCAGGCTGTGTTTATGCATATACTGGCTSTGTCTTTCCATTTCTGCTTGTTATAAAAATAAATACTCTGCCACTGAGCTTGTGCACTCAACCACTTCACACTATGAATCAGTGCATCRCTACCAGCTGTAATAGATTCATGTGGTTAAGGGTACATTAGAGGGCAC
Organism: Eudromia elegans; assembly: GCA_003342815.1. NCBI lineage: Eukaryota > Metazoa > Chordata > Aves > Tinamiformes > Tinamidae > Eudromia > Eudromia elegans. The sequence goes on from PTEX01000291.1 coordinate 530,721, forward strand.
GTTACCTCTTTTGATGTCCCTGCACATAGCAAGGTCCTTTTGATGTTTGTTAAAAAAAAAAAATCAATTTTACACCCAATTATTTGCCTTAGGCTTCAGCCACGTTGGAATGTTGTTTATTTGCCCATTCTTAAAATTACCGTAGTTTCCTTATGGGAGAGGATGTTTAATAAGCACACCTGTGTCTCTGTGGGTACTAGCAGTCCTATCTTGCTGTATGGCACTTTATCAGTATTGATAAACAGGCTTCCTCTAAAGATAACGGATTGAYGATTACTTTTTTGTATCTTTTCTTTCAAGGTTAAAGAAGGAAATTAATAACGCTCACATTCAGGAAGTAGTGCAAACAATCAAACTGGTAAGTTGTGGTGTGACAACCTGCCCTGGCATCTCCGTCTTCTCCAAAGCGGAGGTCTCCCACATACCTCTTCAGCACATGGCCCCRGCAGAACTTGAATTCTTTGAGGTATTTAAATTCTGTTAAAGTGCTGCCGCATCAAGGACTCTGAGCCCGTCCTTCAGAGAGCCAAACTGCAGCTGAAGACAGATATTGTCCTTTTTAAGATAACACAGGTCCCCCATCAGGGTTTTGTTAGCCCTCCTAGCAGATGAGAACTCTCCAGGATATACAGCATTCCTAAGCTAGGGATATATAAAAAAAAATATATATATAATGATCAGCACATCCCCCATGTGGATTTTATTGTGTGCACAGTTCTGCAGAAGGGGAGGGGATTGTAGCTCATCGTTACCTATCCCCCTGCAAAGCAGAACACGTGCAAGTGTGTGTGTTTGTGCACATGCTGGGTAACCTCTGCAGTGCTTCCCTAGCACTAGAGTGCAGGGTCAGGAGCGTTACACCTATAATGGAGCCAGCAGAAGCTGAGGGTAAAAAAAGATACTGTAGGAATGCACTTTACAGCCCTGTGTCTCGCTGTTACAAGCTTGGGATGGCTAAGGCATCCCATTTTTCTTCTAAAACTGAAGCCTTGAGCATTTCTTATCTGTTTTTAAAGGTGACAGAAAGGATGGACAGATATCAAAGGAAACTGGAAGAGAAGCAGACAGATAATCTGAAAAAAATCAAGGAGAAGGAAAGCCAGGTAAAGGCAAAAATCGATCTCTGGCCCAGTGCTGTTATGCTGCACAGTAAATCCAAAACACTACGGGGGACCAGTCTCCCTTGTGACTTTAATAAAAGATGGACTCGTCCTACCCCCACACCCTTCAACCACCCACTGCTCAGCACACAGAGAAATTGAATGGCTTGGAGGGTTGTTCTTCAGGAACCTACAGGGATCTAAGTCAGAAGAGCTGCTGCACTCCTACATTCCTTGTGCCTGCACTAGCATTCACCTGATCCTACAAAAAAACAAACAAAAAAGCTCTAAAGTGTGATGGAGCTAGGCCCTTGGAGGAGACAAATTTCATTCCTAGGTTACTCAGACTCTTCTGACAGTTGCATGGAGACTTTCAGGTTGCTGTGAACAYGCAGCCTTAATTCATCTCTCAGCCTTCAATGCAAATCAAAACAATGTAAATCAGCAAGCTGCCCCCTACCCTCCCAACCTTCCCTTCTTCAGTGAGGCCAAAGCTTGCCTGGGGCACTTTGCGCCATATAGGGTTGCAAAACTACTGTTTATACACTATAATACAGCAAATTACTAACACTTCATCATACTGYCTTCTCTCAGAACAGGTTTTCTTGTAGCGTTCTTAGCATTCGCAGCCTGAGCTCAGCTTAGCTTCAGTGGTTCAAAAATGATTTGGGGGTTTCTGTTTGCAGCTCCAGCAGGAGGCAATGGTGGAGTACAAGGAGAAACTGAAAAGTTGGAATATGGAGGTGCAGGACATGGTGAAGAACTGTGCAAAAGCAGCCTTTCCCAGAGAGCCCCAGATGCAGAAGGAGGCTGTGCTGAACACCACCGAGGARGAGGAAGGCTCTGCGGAACAACGGGCAGAAAACGTCCCCGTAGCAGAGGTGTCGGGGCTTGCCACAGCCTCGGCTGAGCCCTCAGGGGCCGAAGCAGGGGTTGAGATTGAAGAAAGCAGATTTTGAGATCTGCTTCCCTTACTCGCCGTTTCACCTCCAAGCAGATGTTTAYGGAGGTAGAGAGGGAAGTTAGAGACCAGCAGAAGCGTGCCTGTTGTCAGAATACCATCCCTGACCACCCTGGAAAACTCCTGAAATCCTGCAGGGATTACTACTTACTTTATTATCCTAGATATAGGAGAGGAGCAATCTGAAGGACTTACCCTTCAGAGAAAGCTTTAATTCTCCTTGGCTTCCCTAGCCTGTTTCATCACCATGAAAGGTCCTGTGAGTAAAGGCAAGCTAGCATTTAGCGTGGATCCAGAGCTCAGTTTTCAGCGCAAGTTTGCTGGCACTTCCACTCCCATCACAGAGTAGTCTTTGAACTAGATCACTCTGAATGAAATTTAATTGAAAGATGCTCTCCAGTAGCCCACCTAATTGCTCCAACTGAGAGCTAAACYCTCTGGAAAGACACAGTGTGGGTATCAGCTCTTCAGCAAAACCTGTTCTGCTCTAAAGGACCCATCCACTGGCAGCACTACTTGCTAAAGCAGTTGAAGCTGCTGTTTATAAGTGGAAAGGTTTGATAGAACCTCACATCATTTTTCTTTKTGTCAGCGCCTCCTTGAACAACTTGGGCTGGCTTTTTAAATGGTCCCCCTCTCCACAGACAGATGAGGACAGTTTCAGTGTGTTGGCATCCACACAACAACAACCACCACCACCATTTTCTTCTGGGGAAGGAGTACTACCAGCACAGTTGCTTTTCTTTCTTTTTAACCTCCTCCCCATCCCTTGCAGCTATTTCTCACCGCTAATTCTAACTTGATGAGTCTGGTAGGAGCCTTCAGGCAAGCTGGAGCTGACACCTCCTGAAGACCCAGTGAGCTTTCTGGTGGCTCCTTAAGCTATGCAGGACATACCTGAAGGGATCTGAGAAGCCCATCACTTGTCCTGTTTGCAGAATTCTCACCTGCAGCAATTGGAGGTATCTAAAGCTTCCCTGAAACATTTTTTTTTTTCTCCAGCAAAGCTAAATTAGCCTCATGTTCTAGCCTTCACATAACAAACTCTACCAAAATTGCTAAATTATTTGAAAATATTTTGTTGACCAAATAAAGAGCCRTCCAGACAGAGTGCCCCCGAGCACACCTCCTAAGAAAACACATGGAGTTAGTATCCACAAAGCAGAAAGTACAGCAGTSTTGGAGCTTCTGCTGTGCGTGCTGCCCTCCCAGTTGGTGACAACAGAGGCTCAGCCTCCCTCCATTCGGAATGAAGTAACTGGAAGGATTTGGTCCAGCTTCCAGGGTGGTCAAGGGGAAAATGCTGAGCACTGCTGAAGTGGAAATGGGGAAGAAAATCCCAGCCTCAACCTGCAGGGGAGTGGATCTCTGGCTGCTCTTACTACGTGTCCTGGCAGCATCAACCACCACACCTCTTTGCACTGATAAGACCTTCAATATATTGTGCTGTTCCAGCCACCTCATGTTGTCCCTTTATAAAGACCAGTAGAAGGGAAACAAGTGAGAACAATGGTAAGAAAAGGTGCTTGCATCTTTTGGTTATTGAATTCTTTATCCTTAAGTGGAGTCAATAGCAACAGCGAGGTGACTCTGACCACAGCAACTGCTGCCGTCCACCTGAATTTCAAGTGCCGCTCTGTAGTGGAACCTAATTAGAGTCCCCCTTGCCCATAACTGTCCTTTTTGGAAAACTGAGCTTAATTATGGTGATCCTGGAGCGTGCAGTGGCTGTTACATGAAACCTGTTGCACACAGAAACTGCGTTAGTGAAGGCATTATGAAGTGCTGCTATAAAAGAGAGCTCCAAGTACGTATCACAGCCAAGATGCTCCAGAGACCAGGGTCTCCCCCTGTAGTGTTACAGAATACTGAGATTATGTATTATAAATTTCTGAATTATTTATTTTCAAAAAAATAAAACATTTCATTTCCTCAAAAACATTTTATCTCCTCCTMCCTTTTTTTTTTCCCCCTTGAAGTTAATGTACAGGGGAGTAAGTCCCAAATACTGCCCAGTGTGAGCAYGTGATAGCACAGACTGTAAACTCATAGTTTTCTGACATTTGTATCCACAGGTCTCAACTAGAGTTTCTTGAATCACTAAACAGACAGTGAGGTTTCTTTTAAACATCCCATCCATGAGCCTGTCCCATCACAAACCTCCTCCTCTCTGCAAGCTCCCTCCTTCCTTTTTAATACCCAGTTCTAGCAAAGGAATTCCCTGGGAGCTCGAACATCCCCCTGRCCCTCCCATCGATACAGGAGACCCTGCCTAATGCTCCCGTCGAGGCTTCCTCCTCTCTTCTCTCATGCAYGGGCTGGAAAAAGCATTTCAACAGGAGTCAGCTGGGTTTGGTGAGTKCACCCTTCTCAGAATGGCTCCCCTATAGCTCTGACCAGCAAAGACAGCAGAGCTTTCATGGCTCAGACTCTCCCACAGWTATTATATAACCAACCATCCCTGCTCTCTCTCCCCCATCCTATAATCCGACAGTGCTCCATGCACTGGGGAAACCAGTGCCCCAGAACTTTGCTAACTACTGTTAGAAGACGCGAGGAATCCTCTTCTGCTCCTCAAAGGATTCTGAGGAATCCTCAAAGGAATCACCCCCCTTTAAGGGGAATGATCCTCCCTCTAGCAGTACAACAGCCTATGGAGACTACACCACTGTGCTGGTTACTTACTCCAGTGGAGAAATGGCACCTCCTGACTTCCCAATGCTACTTCTTCCTCCAAGGTTTGGAGGTCCTTGAAGGTCCYTGCAAGTGGCCACGCAGCCCAGCTTGTGTTTAGGAGCACCATAAGATAYTTGCTGACCACAGTTTGAGAGGGCACTTGGGTCACACAGGCTTCTGGAGCAAGACTGTTACATCCAGAAAGCAAAATCAGTATCAAGACACTGTCAGGTCAAATAGTGAACGGCAGCCAATTTAAGCACAGTCTTAGCTTCGTCCCTTGCTCTCATCTTTAACAAAGTACATTCTAAATGCTGATTTTTCAGAAGCCCAAACTTTTTGACTACATTCCTCAAAATTAAATKGCAGAGATCCCTAAGCAACGGCGGACTCTGGCTACAACGGAGACAAGTGCAAGATCATCTCTATGTGATGGATGAACGTAGGGACTCCCTAAAAACAAGAGCATTGCCACAACAAGAGACAGCATGGGAACTTGTGCCGTGGCTTTCACGTTTGCAGGCAGCTTCCCTAATGAGAACCCAGTGGCAACACTCAGGAAGAAATAAATTAAAGAAAGAACAAATAAATTAAAGAAAGAACAATACAGCATTCTCTTTCAGAAGAGAGGGCTAACAGAAGCTAATTTCCTTCTTATAGTTTGCATAAGAAGGAATGCGACGTCCCCTGTGATGTCCCCACTTTTTTAACCAAGGAATGGATGGTGTATTTGGACAGCTCTCACTGCTCCCTTTTCTGCAAYCACTTCACAGAAAACTCTGCCTTCAAATATTTAGTGGCCACCCTCCATACTAGGAGCGCCTTGAAATATTCTTAAAACGACAYGTAACTGAGAGCTATACTCTTGGCTCCACCTGTACTCAACGGTCAAAAAACATCTTTTCTCTCTTCAACAGTGACACGGTGCTGACATGGTGATGGCTACTATGGAAGGAAGTGCTGCCCAGTGTATCTGTGTTAGAGACCCACCCCTTGCCCAACGCTCAAGATTCAGCGCTTCCTACCGCCACTTTATAGATTAGGAGCTAGAGCCCAACYGGGCATTTCGTCCACGCTACAGAGGGAGCGCAGGATCCTTCTCACCGGGTTTACCACGTCAGGAGCCTCATTTGATCCAGGGTAGGTCCGTAGTCGRCGGTTAAACGACAGGGGCCTTCAGGGAAGGATTTGCACCCTTCCCAGAGCGATGGGGTGATGAGGTGCCACGTTCGGCAGCGCGGAGCTCTTGCAGAGGAGAGGCAACCATGGCGCACAGCTGGCTGACAAGAGCAGGCAGAGACTTCTCCTTTGATTCGGCAAATTGCTCCTGTAAATTCTACCTGACRTCTTCAAAGGCCTTCGTGTACGTCGATTGTCAGCACTGCCCTGGCATAGGGAAGACTCGACAACGCCAAGGCTGACAGAGAAGAGGGAGGAAGAAGATCAAAAGGAAGGATGATCTAGATAAAACACGACACAAAACAACAGAGGTGGGATGAGATATCGGCGTGACGCTGTGGAATGCATAGTTGTTCACAGAAAACGGTATCTCCAAGCATAACCACCCGCAGAAGACAAGGTGAACTCTTCCCAGCCAGGGCTATGTTGTTTTATACACGTGGTGTGCAAGAAATCTGGCTCCTCAACCTGGTGGTAATACAAATTAAACCCCTGCTCTGCTGAACTTMATCCTGGCTGCCTAATTCTCGGAGAAGGAGCCGTTGGCCCTGAAGACAGATCCTCAATTTTCATAAAAATCATAGATTTAGCTCACGATTTGGATTAACTAATGAGGCAAGCAGTGCAAGAACTGTACAGGCAGAGAACCAGGCATTTAATTCTCTATTAGGAAAAAAAAAAGGGGAGGGGGGAAATTTTCTGTATTCTTCACAAATATGGCAATAAGCTTTAAAATTTTCTAAAGAAACTTAAATGCAAACTTTCAAGGTCCTTTTTCTCACTGCATTTAAGACCTGGGCCAGAGTATAAAAGATATTAAGGCCTAAACTTGGCAACCTTTTGCCCTAAGAAGTCTTCCTTTCAGGACTCAGGCCCTTTGCTACCCAGTGTGTTTGCTTGTTATAAAAGCCACAGGGCCACTGAACAGGCAAGTTAAACAGCTTTGGGGTTCACCCTGACACCTCCAAACTGCAGACACATGTTTAAGKATCTTGGCCCTGCAAAAGGCATACGAACAAATCGAGACCCACTTTTAATTTAAAACACAAGTGCAAAGGATTCACAACTACAGAAGAGCAGGAAGATTTTTTTTTCTTTTTTTCTCTTTTTGAAGTCCTGCTCCTTTACATAAAAAAAAGCAGTAGATGTAGAATACAGAAACATTTTACATTGTTTTTTTTTTCCAGTGCAGCCAGTGAAGAGCTAAAGGATTCCATCAACCATCTGACTTCATCAACCCTCAACTTAGGCATCTAGTCTAGGCAAATAACCAACATTCCCTCTATTGTCCATGGGGAGAGTGATACCAAGAGGCAGTAATTTCATCCTAAAGGAGTTATCCGAGAAGCTGGAGATGAATCACCCTCTGAAGCAGGTCTTCTCTCACCATGGTCTACAGAGGTAACCTGTAGGCTTAGCAGGCTTGGTGGCCACCATTTATGTGCCCGGCATCAGTGCTGGTGCATTCCATCCCAAATTACTTCAAGTAATTAACCACAGCTTCAATTTTGAAGCAGGATCCATAACTGAAGAGCAGAGGATAGAGATTTTTAACATCTTCTGAAGAAAATGAAGTTACGAGGTTAGTTTCTCTGAGCCAGTAGGTCTGTCCCGAGAACAGGTTAAATTCCAACAAATTTGCTTTGCAGTTTCAAAATGGGATCCCAGTTTCACATAAAAGACTATATTCTTGAGAGCTCACCACGATACACACAGTTAATGTACAAAGTCACATCCTGACCTAGAGTCCAACGACCTTGACCACCTCACCCGATCAAAAATTTAATCACACAAAATATCTAAAGCCATTTAAAAATCATCGAAAGAGCTGCTTAGACAACAAGGCAGCTTCTGAACATCATCGGAGGGATGAGGGTGGGGAGGAAGGCCASACCAATAACAAAACATACATCAAAAGTTCCCTTCTCCCCATGTTTCGCAGCAGCAAACAGCAGAGATGGGAGGGGAAGCCAACAGTCTCACCATGCACACAAAGACATTTCTCCTGGGATACAGATGACAGCTGGAAATTTTTCTTTTGATCTCCTATAGCATTCCCAAAGTGCATCCCAACTACTGCCTCGGCAGAGCCTCTCCTGGGAGCCAGGGCTTAGAAAGGGCAGGGTTTGGAAACCAATACAGGGGCAAGCTGTCAAAGACTCTCCTTGTCGAGCAAAATAGCTCCCTCCCGCTCCGGCCATCGCTGGAGGTTTTGCACATGGTGAATTTTCAGCGACAGTATTCCGATGGCTGGGAGCGACGGTCTTCACGGAGTCCCCTTTGAGGCCTGTATCCAGGGAGTTCCCCTCCGAAAGCTTAAGCTCATGAAATGGATTGAAGACTGACCACGTGTTAAGTCTTGCCACTAAACCACACATGTTCCTCAGCAGAAGAGAAGCAGAYGGATGCAGGAGAGCCATCGGAAAACAATATATACAGATCACATCTTCTTCCCACAAAAATACATCCAAGTGTTCTAGGTCCACGTTTAACAGAAAGATAAAACCACCTGTGAAAAAGGTGTGAGGAAAAAAAAGTGAAGTCTTTGTGCATTTTAAAGGGACCTGTGCCCCAAAATGTACGTTTGAGCCAACTCAAGACTCCAGTGTACGACTAATAGAACAAAACAAAAAAAAMCCAAAAATCACATTTCTCATGGGGAAATACAGTTCCAGCTCAGTAGCTAGCAGCCAAGGTTAGCAGGAACGTGCAGACATTTGCATGGGCAGCATCAGACTCTGCTTAGAAGAGCCCTTCTTCCAGAAGWAGTTCACAAGTCATGAAATGCCTACTTTATTCCGCAGACATACCCGGTCCTCCTGGGATCCAGTCCGTATTGATTGTCTTCAGCAAAAGAGAAGCCACAAAAGGCTGGGGCTGCAAGGAGAATATTCACATTCATCTTCTACAAGGACCACTGACAAGTCCCAAGCACCATTCACAGGAGGAGACCTGTCTCCTGAGAGCCTGGTCTCTTGGTTTGATATTATTGGAAAGACCTTTCCGCCCCTCACGCCAAGTCAGCAGGTAGAAGTACGTTTTCGGTATTGTTGGATAAGGGGGACCAGGCACTCTGGAAGTCCTGTCTGGAGCAGGAAGGGATGATCCAGGAGTTCTGGGGCYGTCGCTCTTTCCAGCGGATCCCGTGTCAACATCCTTTCCAAGAAATCTCTCAGCATTGGGGAAGTCTGGGAAAAAAACAAGCAAACAAAGTCAGCCCCATAAAGGAACCAGGCAATGGTTTATTTAASAGCTTGCTGAGGGAGGGTGGGTTAGAGAGGACGCTGCACCTTTCAGCTTTGTAAGCTTGTTTTTAGGCAGAAACATAACAGCAGATAGGATTTCATTTCAAATATGTTTTTTATGCACGGTAACAGCTTCCTGTCAACAGACACAACGTGCACACAGGTYGTTTCTCTTTTCTGGGGCCCTCCAAATGAAGGCAACGGAACCGCCTGCCTTGTCCTTCCACCTTGCTTCTGTCTCCTATTTTACCTACACATTCCCATTGTTCTTTGCTTTTTTTCTGCATTTCAGCTCACACCCTCAACAGGCCTCCTGCTCCCTGAAACCCAACGTACGCCATTTTGAGGGTGAATGCTTGATCAATCCAGCCTTCTTCTGGTAACACAGTGTAGAAGAAAGTATTTTTCTACGTGGAAAAATAGGCAGAAAAAGATTCTACGTGGAAAAAGATTCCCAAAGCAGTTTTAAGAGGTCTGGTAGCCTGGTGCAGCCAGTCTAATACTTAACAATAAGAAACTTTAGAACAGTAGATCAAGAAAAAGAACCCTACGGGACCCGAGTAGCTTTATCCTTAACAATCGGTGCACAGAGACCTGTGGAGGAGACCCACAAACTGTTAGCAGGCACTGCACACTTCACCATGGAAATAATCCCCTGTATCATTAAAACTGAGTAAAAAACGAGTTCAGAACACATTTTTTAGTTTTAGTTGGTGCACTAAAGGCAAATCCAACAGACAGCGGCTGCTGCTGTTTCCGCGCACGCCGTTAGCTCGGTACTCTGCCCTGTTAAATAATTCAGTTTTAGCAGCTGCAGATATTCAGATTAATTGGAGAGGCCAGAGAGCTGGGAACACTGCAGGAATTATTTGATCTCAAAGGCTTGGATTGAAATGAAAGGAGAACTGTTCCAGTGACGACTAAAAAGGTAATCATTGTACTTCGTACGTCGCTGCTGGTTCTTCTTAAGACACCATGAAGCTGCGCTAATCATCAAGGCAGCTGCAGTGTCCTCCATGAGCTCCTCCCTGCTTTGAGCTCTCCTGCCRTGACCACAAAGCAGCCTTTGCAGTCCTGAAAGCTGCTACACTGGAAACTCTCAAGGACAAGGAACCTCCCATTTCCTTCCCTAGAAGATGAGCCACTCCACCRACACCAGCCAGACAGTAACTTTCAGCTCCACCCAAGCCAGCTTTGATTCTCCTTGCCAGGCTCTTGCCCAACCGACCCTAAATTATTTGGGCTATTTCCCAAAGCAGCCACTAGCTGTCAGSAGCAGCCCGCATCCTCTGAGGCACCAGGACCAAAACGGTTGCCCAAGAAGCAGGTCCTAGCAAGAGCAGCTTTGTGGAGAGCAGCTATTGCCAGCGATCACCAGCTACCCCACCCGCAGCAACCCAGTGTCCTCACACTAATGGGCAGCTTCCCCAGGGCTTTCCCAAGTGCTTTGCCAGCATGCTCACCCTGTGGAAGTTTTTCAGTCTGGGAGGAGGACTGTCACGGAGTCTCTTCATCGCTTGGACTGGAGAATCACTAAAATAGGGGGGTTCCCCGTCTACCATCTCTATCACCATGATCCCCAGAGACCAGATATCCACCTGTAGGAGCCAATAGCATATCAATACACACAGTTCAGAGCGACAACGTCACTTTGCTTGGTTGCTTTCAGCAGACTGTTACACTCCACCTATGGCAAAYGTTATGGAGAGAGCAAAACATTAACCAGCGTTGCGCTACTGGATCCCTTAGCCCAGCTCAGCGACAAGGGCTTTCTGACCTAGGACTAAGCTGTGCCTGTGCTGCAAGAGGCAAAGCTCTGCAAGTAGCTGCTCATCATACACTTGGCTTGCTGGTAAACAGAAGTGATCTGGCTGCTGCCACTGGTCTCATAGCTTCAGAGCACCCATGTGCATCTTCTTTACTCTCCTCCCCTCCCTCGCCCTCCCCTCAGGCCATTAAGACTGATTTACTGATCCATACCATGTCACGTGCCGCTTCTTGCTAACACCTGTGTCCGCAGTACGGCAGGTACAGGCCGATGCCAAGCTTCAGGAATATGATCAAGACAAGGCTATACCCCAAAGAACAAGCTAGTTTTCCACCCATCTCCCCTCCTTTTTTTTTTTAAAAGCCATTCTGGGGAATACTGATATTGTCACAATCAAACATGAAGTCACACTGTGATCTCCCTTGAGAAGTCAAYGGTTACTTTCCCATGACACCTCCAAATATTAACTGCTAGTTCTTGKGATATTAGGGAAACGTTCCCGTACCTCAGTTGTGTATGGTATCCTTGCAATAACTTCCGGAGCCATCCAGTAGGGAGTTCCTACCAGGGACTTTCTTTTAGGTACATCTTTACTGATCTGAGCACAGAACCCAAAATCTGAGAGTTTCACCTGTGCAAAGAGAAAAGCAATCCCCTCTTGACAACCAATTTTGAACAAMCACAGAGGGAAGCACCAAAGATAAAGAAGACAAAGGAGGTAAGAGGATAAGGCAGAAGCAGATATGGAATGGAGAGGAAATRAGCAGGCACATGAAGGCTAAAGCAGCTGCAGGAAATGACCTGCATACGGAAGCTTACCCTGCCATCCAAGGTCAACAGAATAGAGTCGCTCTTAACGTCTCGGTGGATGACCCCCTGCGAGTGAAGATACGCCAGAGCCTGCAGCACTGATTCACATACGGTTGCAATTTGCTCCTCGTTCAGCCTGAAATTAAGGATGAAGGGGTTCAGCCACTTGTCCTGGGCTTCAGGGAGTACCAACACACAAATCCTCTTTAAAGRTGCACTGCACTTTTGAAGTTCTGCTGCAGAAGCCTGTTTTGATACACCATGACTATGAGGACGATCAGATTAGCCTGCGCCTAAGAGAATTGCCAAAAGCCAAATCAAGATAAAGTCTGGACTTTTATCACAACGAAACCTTGTCTGAAGACTCCCCTTTACTGGTGGAAGCATTTTTTTGGCCTGACGGTTAGCAAATCTAAGTTTTCATAAGGCTAATTCYGAGAAATTGCACGTTAAGCCTTTTATCTAAACTCATTTCGCAAGACGCTGTTTCAAGCAGTTCTGATAGGCAAGATTGCTTCCGCGTGCCAAGAGGCTGCAGTGACTGTTGAGACAGCTTTCTTCTGATTTATTTTATTTATCAGCAGCTAGAGTGAAGYTCTTGTTCACTTGGCACATTGTGCAATCTCGCCCAGAAAGGATCTAAAGAAGTAACTTGATGAGGAACACAGGGTTTCTTTACAGGTGCCATGCAGCTCGGTGATTTGGATACTCTGTGTGAACCTAACTAAGCACATATAAGACACTGGAATTTCTGAATTTTACAACTCTGTTCATCAACATGCAAAGGGTAAATACCAAGAACCTTATCTTTACAAGCTCTTGTTGTCTAGGAAGCCTCACGATCAAGTGCCAGCAGAAATGAAAGTTGTCTCCTGCAAATGTGGCCCATGGCAGCACCCTCCACCCATTTACACCGACAGAAGGGTAGAGATTCAGCATTTCAAAGACTACCTGGAGGACTCTATTGCAGTGCTCCCTCAGACCAAACTTACTTGAAGGCACGGGAAGGCACGTGATACCTCCTCAGAGATCCAAGCACGCAAGTCATTTTGAGACTCTTTTGGGACTCTACAGAGGCCATTTGGAGAACAGTTTGTTCGCCCTTACAGAAACATTTTGGGCATTAATGAGTATGAAGTGGATGGATGCAAAAACAAATTTAGGAGAGTGTCCAGTAGCTATATTTGCTGCTATCTTTAGGCAATGAAAGTTGGGATGGGGTCCAGTTCTCAAGGTTCTGCTTCACTCCAGAGCAGTTAGCCACAAATTCCACCTCACTGAGGCTATACCACAGAAAATTATTTCTGGGTGGTATTTCAGTTATCCAACGAGTTTCCTGGCCAGAATGGAACTGATTTAGTATGTGATACTTTTTACACATACTGTAACTGTGCCTTACAGAGAATGTCATTGAGTTAATGAATGTTGGACACAAGAAGAAAWCAGAGCTGAAAGGCATTCCCTTCTTCTACATTAGAAGTATTTATCGCATATTTCAAATGGATCAACAGTTATAAAGTGTAGTGGTTTGAGAGCACTGCAATCGTAAGCGTCAAGCTCTCCTGGGAAAACCATTGTCCCCAGAAATTTCCACTCCGCTGCTCGTGCCTCTCAGGTGGGGACACRTGTTGGTGTTTCGAGGTTCTGCTTCATACCTGATCTGAGACACGATGTCTGTAAGGGCTCCCCCCGGCAGGAATTCCATCAGCACCCAGAGCTCCTCTCCCACAAGGTAGCTCTTGTACATCTCTACCACGTTGACGTGTTGGTAGTCCCTCATGATCACCACCTGGAATAACACGAGCRACACAGGTCACCGCCACCCCATCCCTACCGAAACTTAACTTCCCCCCCATAGAGCAAGCACAGAACACCCACCTCATCATTTGGTCTCTCGGTACTAGCATTAAAGGGAAGCTGTCTCTTGCTCATCCCTTCTCTTTACTACCACATCCACCATGGATTTCTGGTGGACAGCAGACCCCCAATGTCCCCTTGCCATCCTCACCTCATTAAAAAGGAGCTCCCGGCGCTGCTGCTTCCTGAGATCCATCATTTTCACTGCCACCTGCCGCCCCGAGTGCTTCTCTCGAGCGATGCAGACGATTCCCGTGGACCCTTCGCCGATTTTCACATAGTTCTCCAGCAAAGTCCGGGGGTCCCCTTGGTCCACCACCATCCGAAGGGCAGCTTTGAACTGCTCATGAGTAACGACCACCGGGTCCTCGCTAGCCGGCTGCCCTTTCGCAGCAGAGTCCTGAGGAAGGTGAAGGTTGCTAGAACTCGTCTGSGTCTGCCGGTTTCTGGGAGACCCCGCGGGCGACGGTCTGCCCTGGGGCAAGGCGGCCGCCTTCTCCACCGCCGGCGACCGCTGSGGGGTTCCAGCTTCCGAGATAATCCTGGGGAAATCGAGGGCAGGCTGATCGGGTGGGAGCGACTGGGCCTTGGCTGCAAGGCTGCGTGGTGAACCCCATTGCTGGGGCCTGAAGAAAGCGTTAGGCTTGAAGAGGAATTCGTAGGAAAGCAGAAAAAAGGAAAAGTGCAGGTTAGATCAGCAAGGCAAGGGCACAGGCATCAAGCCGCATGTGATGTCACGCCGAGCTGATGCATCTTGTATTAGACTGGGGCAGAACTCTAGGTTCTGATCCTCGTACCTGTACAAGATAAGCTGCATGAACCCACCTTTTCAAGAAKCAGTGACAGGATGGGTGCTATTGTTTGGGGGCATCCAAATAGGTGTGCTTTAGCAGAGGGCCCTGCCTTCAGTGAGCTGGATCTTAAAAATAAATAAATAAATAAAAGCTGCTAACTACAGAGCATTCCAACCTTGCCACCTAAACACAGGGGTAATCTGAGTTTCAGCGAATTTGAAAACCCTGCACCCCTCCATGCCTCTGATGTTCCTATATATAAAAGGAGAAGAGGATTCATGCCAGAGCTGTAAATTACTTTGATGTCTTGGCCTAATTCCCTTYGGGTAATTACATTCTGCCCACTTAAAACCCTCTCCGCACCTTCTGCAGGTACCTGCGGAGCGCAGTGGTTGATCAGACACAGAATTAGCCCTCTGCTCTGAGCAGAGCACGAGGAACCAGGATGGCCGTACGTGCCCAGGCGACACTTGTAGCTCCGGCCACCTTGGCACGTTAGTGACTCATTCATAGCCTGCAGTGACTCTTGACTTAGCAGCGCTCCCGTCCTGAAGCCCTTGATGCTCCCTGGAGACTTCCCACTCACAGAAGCCCAGCCCTGTTTACCTTGCAAGACGGAGTGAGATCGCAGCCAGAGGTAACGTGGCTTGGGGATACACATTCCCATGCTAGCCGTACRCATGAGGTCTCCCATGAAGCACAAWGCTGAAATGCTAATACTTGCCCTGCCTGTGATGACTAATTAAAATTCAACATCATCTAGCATGGTAGGTGTGAGGTAAGTTAAGGAGCAGACTAGGTAGTAACTTCAGAAAGAGCAAACCAGTCATTTATATCGCGGGACAAAATAAGAGCTTCAAAGGAGCAAGCCTTTCTGTCTCACAAAACAGACAGARTATTAATACAAGTTAATAACGTGGCTCTGGGAACTGAAAACTGCCAACAGAGAGATTTTGGAGAGAGCCCTTATTTTCTCTGTCTCGGAGAGAAAGTAATTGCAGAGAATTTAATTACACACACTTTGGTGTTTAATCAAGGGCCTTCGACAACAGTAAGATCTGCAGAAGTCTAACGCCGACGTGGCTCACACACACACACGCCCCTGTACCCCAACGTGTGAGAATGTGCTTTAGGAGGTGCTGCTATCGGCGCCACGGTGCCGGAGCGCGCAAGCACAGGCTGCCCGTCACAAGTCACTCCCTTCCTCCTCCTTCACCAGCTCCACCCCTGCACGCCTGCAGAGACATGCTCATGGCAAGGACTCTTCTCTTCCTCAGTTCTTTTATTTTTGCCCTCCTGAGTCCAAACAACAACAAAAAATGTTCTTATACAACCTCGAGCATACAAACATGTRCGCAAGCTCACACAGGTCCCTGCAACCACATGGAAGTATTTTTTCCTGCTCTGGTAATTTGTCAATCCCTACACCCACGTCTTCAGCCAGTAGCTACATTGAGATGTTACCAGTCGTTGCCCTCCTACCCCTTCTACTGGGTCAGGAGCAAAGAGCTCTCCACCATCACAATCCATTTCCTCCATTTCATCTGCAGTCAGGCATTGCCTACACATCACAACTCCTTTCCAAATCGAGGGAGCCTGGGATTTTCATCACAGAGGGCTATTAAGACCAGCTTAGATGAACAAYGAGCAGTACTGACCCACATCCTTCACTGGACCACACTGACGAGCAAGATTAASCTCAAGGTCTTTCTTMCTCCTTTTGCTAAGTAGTTCAAGGMTAACCCTCCACAAGCACAAGCAGTTGCACTGATAGCCTTTACTCCTCCTTTARGAGTGCAGAGGTAACATAAAGATGCTYTTGCTGGAGAAGGAAGAGGTGCTCAGTGCTCCTGAGGGCTCAGGGAGAGGCCTCCAGCCACTACCCATCACCCTAGAGTCACTGAAATGGCAAGTAAACGTGATCTGCGCTACCTGAGAACTGTATTCCTTTAAAAGTCCCACTCCCAGGATTGGCAGCCCCTCTAAGAGCACATCTGCAGGCCTGGAAAACCTTGAACTTAAACACAAACTGCAGGCGTTCCTGGGCTGAGCCTTATTGGAGGAAGTTCCACTCTGGAGCATTGTAGAGCAGTCCAGTTTTGTCAGGCCAGAGGTTCTCGCCACCTCTTTCTCTTAGAAACCAGCCTGGCCTAACATCAGCCCAGGACAGCCTTGGGCTGATGCCCTGAATTCCCAGGACGCTCTGCCTGGGGGATATGGAGCTACGAGCCATGCCAAAAAACAACAGTCAGAGCTCCTGTTTGCCAGCCCTGTTAATGCAGACGTTTCCGTTGCGGGCAGGTTGGCCGACACAGCTCTAATGAACCGAATTTGCTTGTGGCTAAGTGGATAGTGGTTCTATCTTACACAGACAAAAGCATTTACCCCTACTGTGAACTATGGCAACTTTTCAAATAACAAAGGCACATTTATGTTAGTATAAATGCGCTTAACTTACGCTTTTACTACTCCAGAAAGGCAAAAAATGAAAAAGCCACCTACCTCCTTCCCAAGCTGGCCTCTCCCAAGTGCAACTCTGTAAATAAGCCCGTAGATGTGGCAGCACATCTGGGCTATACATAGCAATATATGCAGCGAGGCTTACACAGACTATATGTTTCCTGTGCTTTGGCCAGAACTACCTCAATTCCATCGTGATTCACAGTGCTACCGTGGTTTGTGACTCAAATTGTTCAGCAGTGTAAGCAAGCTCTGGCAATGCAACGACACCACGGCACATGGTCAAAAACAGTGACTACCTTTATCTGTAGGGAAGGGCCCGACTTGTTTGAGCTGCTGGATGAGGAGAACACACTTCGTAGCAGCCTTCTCTTCAAGCTGTTCTCCCGCGATTTGGAGCTGGGACTGCCCTCTCCCRAAGGCCTGGATGTTGCTTGTCCCCCAGGGCAAGGTTGAGGCCAGGCTTCGGAGATCTTTTTTCCAGGGTTTTCACTCTCCTCCACAGGTAGCCCTGGGGTGTGCTGCAAATGGGAGGCCCTTTGGACACAGCTGCCATCAGCACCTTGAAACTCCGAAGGCCCCAGGGACTGAGCTTTAGTCACCATGCTGTTGGGATGGGACTGTCCATCCAACCTGGGCTTATAATCTGGCCACATGGTCTGCCTCCGGGTTACCTTGGTTCCACCATTGCAGTTGAGGTAGTTTCCGTATTTGTCTGCCCAGTCTGCTTCCGGGCTCTGAAGATACATGTCTGGGGGTCTGTCTTCCCCCAGGAGCCCAAGGGACTGAGCCCTCCTCCTGCTCGTGGGGCTCCTTCCCCGCAGTGTGTTGGAGCTTATGGCAGAAAGCTTCTGGATGTCGTTGAGGATGCCAGAGATGTAGCCTTCCACCTCTACGGTGCTGCCCCTCACCACGGTCTGTGAAGCGAAGTGGGGAGAAGCAAAGTTAGAGCTCTGCAATTTGAGTTTCAGTGCATGGCGGCAAAAAGGTCGGTTTGCCAAGCCAAACAGGATACAGGGAACTGGGAGGGAAAGGGCTGGGAGAGAGGAGTGGGCTTGCTCTTTTCCTGAGCAGAAAAAAGGAATCATGGGGTTTAACTGCTTTAGCAGCCCAGAGATAGCACTGCTTTCTGCAGTGCAGTGAAGCTCTTGTGCTGCACCCACTTGCTAAAGGGCAACGTAAGAGCAAAGTTGGGGTGTTTCTTGTGCTGAACTCCTGCTCTGCTTCGTCACTAGGCCCCCCAGTACAAATCCCATCCTTCTGTAATGTTGCCACCTTAGAGCTTTAGTCTAGCTCTAACTCTGGTTTGCTATGATTTTTGCTAACGTGTCTTGATCCTGACTAGTGAAGCCCACAGTGTTCCAGCACCGCATCCCTGCTCTGTCCTGCCAAGCCATTATAATTAAGAGAGATGAACAAAGGGTCACAGCAGCTCACAACTGCCTCGTAAGCAAACGAGGCAGAACAAGGCTTCCATCCAAGCAAGCTTCCATCCAAGCAAGCAAGGTTCTGGACAAGCAGAACCTTGAAGCTGTCGGTATATTCTGTAGTCTTCTGTTTATTTGGGAGTTGAGGCACATGCRGAAGCTTTTTTAGTGCTGGCAACCAAAACACTTCATTTCTTCATGGAAATGCGCAGTATAGGATCACTCCTACTCTCTCCCTGAAGAAAATCCTTCCCTGGAGTGATGGAAATCTCCTGTTTGCAAACTAAATGCCAGGGGCATTCTAAAGACGCTTGCATTAGTTACACTGAGCCTAATATTTAGTCGGTGCGTTAGAGTAATTTCCGCAATTTCACTGCTGCCACGGTGCACAAAATGAGCTGGTTCCATGGTTTTTGCACCAAACCTGACAGGGCAAAAAATACCAAAACAGCCAGAAACCCTAAAATGCGTCACAGGGGTGGGAAAGGCATGTGCCTGTTTGGATTCATAGAAACTGAAGATTGATTTCAGCTTCTGTCGTTGCAGTTGGTTAGGAGTGGTAAATAGGTGAGTTGGGGCAGGAATAGAGTTAATGTCCACGTCCCCATGTCACAGAAGACCCATCAGGATGCCTCCAAACCATTCCTCGTGCTTGCCCAGGGCAGCATTTGCTTACAGTTCAATATTTTTTCAATTAGGAAAAAGAATAACACAAAGTCAGAAGAAATCYCCAGCTTGAGCTCAAGATCTGATCCAATCACCCTTCTGAATCAGTTCAAATTTTGTCCAACCTGTTCTTTAAAGGAAAGTTCTCCAAGGAGAGAGATGCTATGGCCTCTCCAGACAACATTCTAGAGCTCCTCTCACCTCCTGGTTAAAAATAAGTGATATTAAAACAAAACAAAAAACTCCACTATTTTTACACAGACTATATCAAAAAGAAAAAGGTAAAAACAACAATGGAAGTTGAATTCAGAACTCTGCCTCTTGGAGCCCTATAACAGGCTTAGTTTAAT